>CM033111.1:8935229-8997060 GCA_019321725.1 Paulownia fortunei
GACATGATCCGTTTTACCTTATAATCACATTTGATAATTAAATTTCTAGAAAATCTCATATGGTGTTAGTTGTCGATCATCATAATATAAGTAATCAATATTAAATTGAAATAAGAATAAAATGAGGTTGATCAACATTGGATGTCGATGGGATATATATGTTATAATTTTTGGAAGTGTTAAAGGTGTTACTAGTAAGCTTATACGGTTTAATTCGATTTCATCCAGGTATTTCAAAAGTATATATCGGTAAATTGCATATTGGGACATTGGACATAAGATAATATTATTCAAAGGTGATATCACAATATTCATTTATGTATAAGATTATATAATTATAATATGAACAATTATTTAAGAATCGGGTAATAATCGGGTAAGAAATTAAATGAACAACTAGGAAATTAGCTTATGAATTATCTATGGGATCTTTTGGTAATTAAAATAGGATGCAATAATATTAATGTATAGTAATACACATCTGATCTAGGCATGAAATATGGGTGAAAAGTCAGATTTATACCACAACTTACCACTTCATGCTTGCAACCAAGCTTAAGCAAGCACCTCAAGTGCCACCTCAAGCTTTCCTTCACTCTTAGCCATTTACCCACAACCTTCAACCAATTTTCAGTCATTTTTACGTCCAAACTCATGTCAAAATCTATCTAATCTGGTTCTAAGTGATTCTAAGTGATAAGAAAGGGCAAAGGAAGTACTAATCACGAGTAGAAGCTGAAATTGGCATATGTGAGGTTCATCTACTGTTTTTGACAAAAAAAATTATATTGTTTGAGGTTTTGTGTTTTCTTATGATTCTTATCTTGTTTATGATGAAGTTAGAGGTTATTATATAGGGTTATTAAGCATAAAAGAATGATTTGTAGTTGCAAACACATAGTAGAACAACTAAGGAGCATAATCTGTGTATATGTTGATTTCTAGTTTACTGAACTTGAAATGTGTAAGAAACCTTGGGTAAATTCTATATGTATCATCATGAATGTATTTATATAGGAATTAAGATTATTTATTTAGATTTGGATAGCTTGGGAATTAAAATATGGCATGACAATTAAAGAGATGCTCAGAACTGTCTCCATCGAATTTCAGATTCTGTCCTATGGGAAGGGGATTGGTTTTACAGCATTAAATCCATTAGTTTTGGCACGAATATGACCTTGTTATCTATTTTTAATCTTATATAAGTGTGGTGAAAATTTGGGAGTGGCTGAATGTACTTAAGGGTGTCAAAACCATTAATGTCATAAAGTGCGCAAAACTGTCACGGTAGGAAAAATCTATTTCAGTATGTTGCGAAGGGAGCTGACATTGGGATGCTATATCCATGATTTCTAGCCATTATATGACATGGTTACATTATTTTTTATGTTAACTAAGTGTGGTAAGGGTATCAAAATCATAATGCAAATTAATGTGGCAGCAAGAAAATATGAAGTTGTGGATCTATCCCATTTGGTTCATTAATATTTTCCAACATAGATGTGGATAAATTTATCCAAAATTTTAGGGGGATGTTATAAGAGTTAAAATACATCAATTAAGTGAGGTTAGTATATATTAACATGTGGAACAAAGGTGCGTAGAAGGTTGTAGTTGGTTATAATTTCTAAGTGGTAAGCTTGTTTAATTAAATTGACATTCAAGATCTTTATACTATATTAGGTATAATGAACTTGTTATATTGAGGATGGTGATTGATATCTTGTATTTTATAGATTTTTTCACATCTAGGTTTGGGGATTAATACTTAAGAAACCTAGATGTAACACACAACCGATCAAAGGTAAATAAAAAATTCATTTGCAACTACAATGCATGGGCATAGTATTTTTTTGCCTTATCTATAGTAAATGTGATCATTATGTCTTGATGGGTGTATTATGAGTATTATAAATATCTTATAGTGTATATGTTGCTTGGATGATGGGACATGGGATCCGTTGTGTTATTGAACATGCCATTCATCAATATTTACACGTGCTCACAGTTGAGGTTTTTGCACAATATATTATTTTTAGAAAGAAAATGTTTAGGTTGGCCACTACTAGTGTATTGAAGCCTGTGTGGCTTATTTATATGATATTTTAGGGTGCCGCAAGTATTACTTCCCAGAGGATAATAGGGGTGGACAAGGGGTGTGCCTCTAGTGGTCATAAGAGAGTGGACCACTTAACTGTGCTCTTATTGACGCCGCTGGTGAGAATATTTTTGGAGGATCACAGAGAAAGACAGGAGGTGGACCTCTGGTGATCCCAAGAGATAGCCCCCGGACTGTGTCAATCTATTTATGGCCATGTGATTATTGATATTGTTGACAGCTCTATCCGGTACATAGTAGGTAGACCAAGGGCCCAGTGGTGGAAAATGATTTTGAATGAACTATTTTAGTCCAGAAGCTTGCATTCCTGGCATTCTAAAACCTACAATCCACAATAGAGAAATCATCTCAATTTTAGTTAGCGAGATGATAACCGTGCCCAACAACTACATTCATAAAAGCCACAAAAACTTTTCTTCTTATCTAACTCCACATACAAAATTCCTTAAGGAGACTTTGCAAGTATTTATGCATGAACAAACAAACATTAATAATAAAAACACAAGCCATCGATGAGATCAAAAACACATTTTCAACATTAATCATCTCTCTGGGCACTCAAGAAAAAGGTAAGTTTCTAGCTCATCCTCAACCTAATCCTTCCACTCAGTGTCATGTTGCTTCTTCAGGTGAAAATTCAATCAAGAAGGCTAAGGCTTCAATTAAGTCAGTCCTTCATAATGAAAAAGGTAATGACAAGACTTTTTATTCCAAGGACAAAGTTTATAATCCACATTCAGAAATGAAGAATGGAAATAGTTTTGACAATGAATATAAGTTTAATGAAGATGAGTTTGAAATGATGAAAAAGAAAAATACTCATCTCTAGTTCCTTTTTCTCAAAAATTGCAACCAACTAAAAAATTGAACTCAAATTCTGAAACTTTTGAACTTTTTCAACAAGTCAAGATTAATATTCCATTGTTAGATATGAAAGAATTAGTGATAATGAAGTCATTAAACTCTTGGATAATGGAATCATTTATCCTATTTCTGACAACAAATGGGTGAGTCCTACTCAAGTTGTACTTAAGAAATTTGGAGCTACTGTAGCCAAGAATGAGAATGATGAATTAATTCCAACTAGGTCTGTGTACTCGTTGGCAAATATGCATTGACTATAGAAAACTCAATTCAGTTACTAGAAAAGATTATTTTTCACTACCCTTCATGGATCAAATCCTAGAAAGAGTTGTGGGATATGAATTTTACTACTTCTTATATGGATATTCTAGGTAATTTGAAGATCAAGAGAAAATAACTTTCATATGTCCTTTTGACACTTGTGTATATGAATGATACCTTATAGATTATGTAATGCACCAACTATATTTTAACAATGTATGCTTAGCATTTTAGTAACATGGTTGAACATTTCTTGAAGTCTTCGTGGATGATTTTTCTATTTTTAGTAATTCATTTGATGATTGATTATCTAATTTAGAAAAGATTTTGATCAAGTGTGAGATAAGAACCTTGTACTCAATTGGGAGAAATGTCATTTAATGTAACAACTGGTATACTTGTTGGACACATTATTTTATCAAAAGGTATTAAAGTAGACAAATCTAAAAATTGAGTTAATTTCCAATTTACCAATACACCAGTCTATGAAGGAGGTGATATTATTTTTTAGGACGTGCTGGTTTTTATAGAAGATTTATCAAAGATTTAATATTAATATCTAAACCTTTATGTAATCCTCTAACAAAAAATACTATTTTTGAATGGACTAAAAATTATGAAAATGCTTTAGTTAAACTTAAAATCATGTTTACTCTGCTCCAATGATGTAGCCTCCAGATTAGATTTTACCTTTTGAAATAATGTGATGCTAGTGACTATGCTGTTGGAGTGTTGTCTTAGGACAAAAAAGATAAGAAACCATACGTTATTTACTATACAAGTAAAACTTTAAACAGTGCTCAATTGAATTATTCAAAACTAAAAAGAATTACTTGTTGTAGTTTTTGCATTGAAAAATTAGATCTTATCTTGTTGGCTCACTAGTTGTTATTTTCAGTGATCATGTAGTTTTGAAATATCTTTTGTCAAAAAAAGATGTCAAACCTAGATTGATTAGTTTTGATTCTCTTACTCTAGAAATTCAGGCATTATGATTCGAGATAAGAAAATAGCAGAGAATATGGTGGTTGATCATTTATCAAGACTTGTTTGTGATGACTCAATTCAAACTACACCATTTAATGAAAACTTTCTCTAATGAACAACTATTTAATGTTTATATTTTACCTTTGTTTGCTGACATTATTAATTTTTCTTGTGATAGGAAAGATGTCATCGCATTGGAGCTCCCAAGACAAAAAAAAGTTTTTAACTAAGGTGAAAAAACTTTTATTGAGATGATCCATTTCTATTCAAATATTGTGCTGATCAAATCTTTTGAAGATGCATGCTTGATAATGAGATATGTAGTATTGTTAAATTTTGCCATTCAAAACCATATGGACAACAAAAGAAAACCACTGCAAAGATCTTGTAATGTAGATTTTATTGGCCAACTCTTTTCGAACACACTTACAGTTTATGCAGTGATGTGTCTACACCCCATCCTAGTGATTAAAATCTTTGACTATTGGGGTATTGACTTCATGGGACTATTTTCGTTATCATTTGGCTTTATTTATATATTGGTCACTATAGATCATGTCTCAAAATGGATCGAGGCAATTCCCTATCGAAACAATAATAAAAAAATAGTGATAAAATTTTTGAAAAAAATAATTTAAGTGAATTTGAAATTCCTCAATCCATTATCAGTAATAGGGGAAAATAATTTTATAACAAAATTTTTGGAACTTTAATGAGGAAATATGGAATCATACATAAAGTTGCAACCCCTTATTACCCTAAGACAAATAGACAAGTTGAACTTGTAAATATAGAGATAAAATAAATTTTGAAAAAGACAGTTAACCCCAATCGCAAAGATTGCTCTTTTAGACTTACCGATACACTTTGGGCATATAGAATTAGTTTCAAAACATCATTAGACATGTCTCATTATAGGATAGTTTATGAAAAACCTTGTCATTTACCTTTTGAACTTGAATATAAAGTTATTAGGCAAATAAATATTTAACTTCAACCTTGATAAAGCTTCAAAGTTGCACAAATTTCAAATCAATGAACTTCAAGAATTGAGAAATGATGCATATGAGGATTCTAAAATTCATAAAGCAAAGAATCAAAGATTTTCATGATAATAAAATTTCAAGAAAAATATTTGAGGTTGGTCAAAAAATTTTGCTTTATAATTCTCGATTGCATTTGTTTTAAAAAATTGAAATCAAGGTGGAGTGGTCCTTTTTGCTGTAAAAGATGTATATCTTTATGGGGCGATTGATATCGAGAATCTTAGAAATGGTAATATATTCAAATTTAATAGACAAAGACTCAAATCGTTTTAGAAAATCAATTTTCACCAGAGGAAACTATTTTTTTAACCCTTGTTATGATTAGTATGTGTATATAATATATATACTATTATTCTAACTTTGTTTATTTTGTAGGTTTTCTTTCTTTTATTTTTTTTCTTTTTTCGATTTAATTGGCGGATAACGGTACTCCGTACCTATTAAAATCGGGACTTATCAGTTTTCCAAACAATTGAAATCTCTATATAAAGTTTCTATCTTTTTCTAATTCTTTGTTTTTTTTCTTTTAAAAATGGATGACATTCTTCTAATTCTTAAGAAGTAATTTTCTTTGTTTTCCTAAAAATGTAAATTTTAAAATTTATAAAATCAGGATTGAAAGATTAAAGGTGCTTAGGAACAAGTGTATCCTAGGGAACATATAATGGATAATTGAAGCAAGGTAAGAGTAGCAGGTGAGTTTTCATACGAGTCTTTAAACTTGCTTACTAGATACATGTCTGGTTTTGGTAAAAACATATTTTTAAAAAAATAAAGGGCAAAAAAATGAAAATGAAAGTTTGTCACATGCTCGATGGACGTTCAAAACAAAATGTTGTTCCTTAGGAATGATTTCTAAAAATCGAAAAAATAAAATTCAATTCATTATGGATGGATTGAGTAAAGAGTCTTTAGATGACATTATATTAACTGTTGAGACACATTCATGTGGATTAGTGCATCGTACAATTCTTTATTTATGGAATCACTTCCGATATGAATATGAGGGTTTATAGTCTTGGAAATCTGACACTAGATGGGAAGCATATCCTATACCATAGAGGGTGTTTAAACCATTACTAGACGTAAAATTAGAGGATGATGTAAGCCATAATCACAACTACATGTACATTCACATGTAAGAAGATAATTTTTAAATTTTGTGTGCCCTTACTTTCAACCTTTCTGACAAAAGAAAAAGATTTGCAATAAATACATTCCATGTTCAGTTTGGGTCTGTTGTAACCATGAGAAAGGGTAATCTTTTGACACTTTAGAGACGCACCCCTATTTTTTTATTTTTTATTTTTGCATAACA
This sequence comes from Paulownia fortunei, assembly GCA_019321725.1. Lineage (NCBI taxonomy): Eukaryota > Viridiplantae > Streptophyta > Magnoliopsida > Lamiales > Paulowniaceae > Paulownia > Paulownia fortunei. The sequence continues at coordinate 8,941,828 of CM033111.1, forward strand.
TGGCATGTTTGTGAAGTTTTTAACTGAAATTTTGTGAATTGTCAAAATATAATTGCAATCCTCTTTTTGTTTGAGTCCAAGGGTATTATCTTGAAAAAAAAATTAGTCTTGTGCACATATTAAGCCTTGTGGAAAGATTAGTTACGATACATATAACTGAAAATTTTGACCATGTTAAAGTGTTTACTTTTTTATATTCACATATCTTTTGTGAATAAGTGGAGAGTTTGAGAAAACAAATATTTTGAACTTTAATTGATTGTTTGAATTGGTTTTGTTGTAATTTGAGATGCTTAATTATGTCTACCTTGCATGTTTAGGAATGAATTGGGTAAACCAATTATCTATTTCTATTGAAATATTTCACTTTGTAACTACTGATGTGAGTGTAATTGTAAATATTTTTTTTATCTTCTGTTATCATGTGAGTCATATTGTATAAAAAAACAAATAAAAAAGGATTTACCATTTCATTTTCAGGTTAACCAATGAAATTTTGATGCATATTTTGGTAAGACAAACTAGGTATTTCAAATTTTTTCACTACCTATCTTATGATTAATTTTAGTTTGAATGCTTATTGTAAATTATTTAAGCTATTTCCCTAAGTATTTTAAACTATTTTTCAACTCTATAAGTGAACACCTTACCAATTTAAATGACAAACATTTAATCATGAGGATATTGATTTGAGGTTTTTTAATGATTATTTTTGAAGTTATATGTATCTTGGTCTGTAGAATAAAAGGTTGGCTTAGTGCAAATGCGCACAACATCTTTTGGAAATTCTAAAAAATAAAGAAAAAAATAAAAAAAAAAAAAAAAATTCTATAGCATCTGTTATCTCTGAAAAATGATTGTTTGTGATTTAGATTATTTTATAGGTTTTCTTTTAAATTTTGATCATCATGTCATGTTTTTTTTTTATTTGTATTGCATTTCATTACACTTTAATATTAAGGACTAGTAATAAACTAGTTGGAGGTGATGAAAATTTAGAAGTGTATAATTAATTAGGATTTATATAATTATTCTCACTTTGAAATTATTATTATAACTCCAATTAAAGTATTTTTGTGTTTTAGAAATAAAATGAAAAATCAACATAGAAAAAAATGAGATTAAAAAGTTTTACCTTTTTTTGTGTAACAACTTACCAACTCTTGACAACTACCATACTGTTTGATTATTTAACTTCTTCATTATATGTTTGGTCTCTAGCATACTCTAAACACTATAAATAAGTCATGTATTAAATTTGTAAGAGTGGGGGTAGGGGTAGAGGGAAAAAGAAAGTTTTATTGTTGTCTTTTTTTAGGCTAAGTTTTTTAGTAGTTATGTAAGTTTCAAGTAGTAATTGAAATGTATTCTCTAATTTTTCTTCTATTTTTAGTCTTTTCTATTTTATTATGTCTTCTTATCATATATTTTATAATATACATTCTGAAGAAAAATGATGAACTCTTGATGGAGAACGAGTAACGTATATAAAATATTGGAAAATATTTAAGTATTTTGTATTATTATTTTAATTTTTGATTTAAACCCTAATTATTTTGTGGTGATTCTTTATTTATATATCACTAATGGTACAACAAATACTTGGGTTCATTTGCAAATAGTAAGATAATATCATGATTATCTTATTACATGAATTATTTGATAACATCCCCATTGGAACCTTTATTATGTATGGATTCCAATAATATCAATTAAAAGAGGTAAAATAATAAATAATCTTTCATCTATTCAAAACTCAAGAGTGAATTCCTAATTTTCAGTACTTTTATTACTTTGGTGTTGTTTAAGTTATAGCATAATCTTTTTAAAATATATTTTAAATCATATAAAACCCATCTTTTTAAAAAAAATATAATCTTAAAATCTTAAAATAACTTCCCTATGAATCGATCTTGAACTCACGAGGAATTTATTACTTGACACAACCTGTACCTGAGTTTGCAACCTTAAAGTTGCAACAAATATGAGTGTGATCATGTTTTGACAAACTATTTTGTTGAAAGACTCAGTCAAAGTACTAAATTCAGAGGAGTTAGTGGTTTTGACCAAATAATCTCAAAATGAGAGATTGTTACGACCATGGTTGATATTGATGGAAACCACGATATTAATGCATTGGATTCTATGTTATAATTTTGGAAAGTACTAAACTTGCCATGTTGTAACACTCGTAAGCTATCATTTTTGAATAATTTATTATTTAACCGTATTTTTTTATTCTGTGCAAATTATGTAATGATAATTATGGAAGATTAACAGTGAGATTTTTGGGGTATAAATATTCAAAGATATTTTATAAAGCTTTGTATTTTGAGCTCTTGCATATTACTACCTATTTTTGGAGCATATAATTACAATATTTCATTTGGAAAATAAGCTCTTAATTTAAATAAAATAAAATCATGGAAATTCCTAGATATGCCTAGGTGCTTATTAGGGAATAAGTATATTGAACAATTCTACCTTGAGATTCCTAATTGGATTGAAATAATCAAATATGGAATTTATTTGTTACGATAATACAAGAGAATCCCTTAGATTTGAGGCGCCATAGTAATTTTATGAATAGTTAGTTGTTCCTTGATATATTCACTAAGTACATAAATAATTACAATGGAAATATATTTGAATAATTTAGTTATATATAGAGATTAACAAGAGACCAATAAAAAAACCACCATATGATGAATAGATAAATATCTTATGTATTTCATGCTATTTAAAATGAAAGTCCTTGTCTAAAACTGGATGGAAGTTAAGAGGTTTTATAAATTTATGCCTCCTTAAACTCAATTAAACAACAAAATTTGCAATTTCTAATAACTCAATTCCAAAATTCAAACACTTATATATAATTGGATGCGTTTAATATATTTTATTTTTTAGGACACAAATATTTAGTTCTAGATACATAAAAAAGACAACTCTTTAACTACAAAAACATTAAAAATACACTTCTTCAAAATATATAAATATTACCAGCACACCTAGGGGAAGATGGTCATTTAATAAATTCACAATCAATATATTTTTTTTTTAATTTTTTTATCTCAATGGTAAAATAGTCAATTAAGAAATATTTATTTTATTTTTCTTCCATATTAGCGACAAATAAAACAACAATTCATCGCTAATGAAAAAATATTTTATTTTTTTATTTTCCATATTAGCAATGAAGAAAACAGCAATTCATCGCTAGCGGAATAATAAAATATTTTTTTATTTTGTTGTAATAATTGGCATTAGCACACAATGGTTAATAAATATCATTGCTAAAGGAAATTATATATGCTTTTAATTTTTTTCTAATATACTTAGCGGCAATAGTCAATAAATTTATTGCTAATATAAAAATTATATGTATTTTTTAAATTTTTTTCTAATTCGTTAGTGACAACATCTCAAAACAACTTTCCTTGCTAAAGCAAAAACTTAGTTTTGATTTGTTTAACCTTAGCGGTAGCCGAATTTCATCGCAAAGTTTGCGAACACCTCCCAATATTGCATTTCTAAAATATTTAGCCACACTCTTACAGCGATGGAGTTAGGACAAAAGTTTTTCATCAGTAAGACACATTAGCAACGATTTGGCATGTGTTAGCGAAGAAAGAATTCGTCACTAAAATCAAATTTTGTTGTAGAGGAATTTCTGGCCGGATTTTTTAAAAAACCAAACTAAAGGGAAAATTTATGCAATTATGAAAGAGGAAAGGAAGGGAGCTGGTAATTTAGTCATTTTAAATGAGAGGTAATTAATTCAAGAAATTCAACATTCCTCATGAAAATATATCAATTTTAGCAAGTAAAACTTTTAATAAAGTTGGATTAAGTTTTGAAATTTAGTTAATTACAGCTTTTTCTTATGGGGAATTGATCAACTTGACTGCAATCAAGGTAGTAGAGGGATTGGAAAGACTAATATGCGACTGACATAATGTTCCGGAGCTTTCTAGACAAATCTTATGGTCAAAATTTAAATATTGGTGTCTCATTTAAAAAAAATAAAATAAAACTACGCATTTTAAAAAATATTCGACATTAATTTTTGAAAGTCATGAATTTTTCCAATATTAAAAGTATTTTTTTTCTCTTAATTTAATTTATTTCATATGTATGATAATACTAACAAAGAAATATTTTTTTTATCAAAAATCTAAACCTAAATAAGACCTAGAAGCAAATTTCCCTGAAAAGATGAAATGATTATCATGACCTTTGTGCGCCGTGCTGTTTAATCAACTTTGCATTTAAGTTTATTGCTATATCATTATCCAACAACAATTTAAGTTTACCAGTTATCAGCCAAAAGCGAAATATGGATGGCATCTTAGTTAACAACTCCATCAGAAGACATAGTTTTGGTTTTCTAATTCAACTAGTAAAAGTATGTGCAACGCATGGAAAATGTTGTTTTACAATAAAGAAAGTGAAATAATAAAAATATAATGAAGAATGTTGTAATTTTTACTGTTATTCTTGTTATTATTGTATTCTAATTTTAGATTTTAAGCATTTTTGAACAAAATTTTAACCAAATTCCAAATAAATATTTTTCTGCAATCTAAAATTTATTGGTAAGAAATATGTTTGATGAAACATATAATCTCGTTAAAATCATTGATGACTTGCAAATTTAATTTAATAAACATTTAAAACATGCTGATATAACGAAAGAAGAAATATATCGACCTACATAAAAGAAATATTATTATTGAATATTTTAAATCTAAAGTCATCATTTAACGAAGTAAATTCTTATTCTGGATAATGTGATCGATAAAAATTATTGATTGCATTAGTTATTCCTTTATTTGACCTTGACTGCTTAAGAAGTTTGGTTTCGCATAATTCTTTGCATTTTCTTTTTAATTTTCAATGATGTCTTCTATCTCAATCTAACTTTGGTTGTTGATGTTGTGTTTTCTTTTTCTCTTTAGCTGATAGAATGCTGACTACGAAATGAAATCATGAATAAAATAGTATAATTATTTTTTTTTGATTTTTCAGATGTTCAGATTATAAGTTGCTTTTATAAATTAAGTATAAGTCAATACCAATAAAAAGCCCCGAAAAAAGTATACAGTTGAAACAACTTACTTGCTCGATAAATTCCACATATTTTCAATTATCTTGAATAAATATAAGCCGTGAGTAATTAATTACTTTAAATGTTTTTGGATTAATATTCATAGCCCACAAGCCAACTACCTAAATTCGAAAAGTTATACTGTAACACGCTAAATTATATAGTAACATTAAGATGGATGGATAATTTTCTTTAAAAGTTAAGTTATAAATAAGTTAACTTTTTTGGTTATATCAAACCGCAAAAAGACGCTATTTAATAGGAATAAAATGGGGAATCAGTTATAATGATAATACTTTGACGAAAATAAATAACATTATAATAGTTCTATGAAAAAAATCAAGCATTATATGAAAGGATCAAACATTGAACTATATACGTAATAAAGAAAACATCTGTTGTGAATTAAAAAATTAACTTGTTTAGACAAACATAATTAAGAACCATATACAGAAACTAGAGCATATCAATTATTTTGATGTGTAACTATTAAATTTGTTGGTCAAAATTAAAAAAATTGCAATTTATTTAGACAGGTTAGTCATAGAATTTGGCCAACATGTCAAAATAAATTTATATATTTAGAGATTTTTGGGCTGCTCCGAGCTATAATTCATCTAAGCTAATACTTATTTTTAAACTGGGTTCCTTTATTTTAACCCAATTTTTTGTGAAATTGGCATAAATCTGTTTCGAACTCGTGTAAATAACACTGAAATTGCAACTTTTAGCTATGTAAATTGTGGTTGCATTTTGGTCATGTTCTATAATTAATTTGATGCACCGAAAACATACGTACCTAGGCTACAGTATGTCAACTATATAATTATTAACTATCTCGTTTCTTCATTCTTCTTTTTTTCTTTTTCTTGTTGGTATTCTAATGAAATCCATATGAGAAGTACGTAGCCACAAAAAAAAAGGTACAAAAAATTAAAGAAAAAGAAATAAAAACACTGAATGAAATGAAGAAAAAGAAAACATGAGTTTTTTCGAACTCCGATTAAGATGTCACATTAAGTAATTAATGAAAAACTAATTTTCTGAAATTTTTTTGGGTCTCGTCAAATTTTTGTTGATAAAAATAAATCGAATGGGCCAAAATTAATTTTTTTGTTTGGATGGATATTAGATATATACATACTAAAAATTATCAATCCAATAGATGATAACTCGAATTTACCTCCAAGAAGACCTGCAAAAAGTATATTAGGGGTTATGGGTTTTGCCTTGTTCTTTGAAGGGGTATAATATATGGTGACGAAAATCATATAATGTACGTCTAATTTGTGTGCTCTTTATATATGAATATATGAATAGAAACGTGATTAAATTATGCCAGGATTTAATTACCTTCATAAACTAGGGTTGCTAGAAGCATTAGCTAAGCCTTTATTTAAATAGTGGTTATTTAAGTTAGTCGTTATGGCAGATCTATTTAGGTCAGTCCTATCTCATACTCAGAAGGCAGAGTGAGACCAGTGCACAACTCTTCTTCTCATTGAGACTATTTAGGTCGGTCATATCTCATACTCAGAAGGTAGAACGAGACTAGTGCACAACTCTACTTCTCACTAAGATTTAACCCAAGTCATTATCCTAACACCTCAGCCCAAATATCTAGGCCCAATTATTAGGTCTAATTTCTAATATATATTATCTAGTGCCCTCTACTGTACTTGACCTGAAATATTTAGCTAAGATAGAGTAGAAGCTCATTCCAACTAAGCTATTGAAACAATCATTGACAGGTCATATTCCTAACTCAATTAATTATAGCCCTCAAAGCACGTGCCTACATTCTAGATGAAAATGCGCCCCTATTACTTCAAATAAATAATGACGCTTTCTCGAGTCCCACACTAATCATATTATCATTTATTAGGTGTCATCTTAACTGAGTGCACCTCATCTAGCCATCCATGCGTCCACTTAGTTGATTTCATCTACGGACCTTATATAACATTCCCTTTCAAAAAACCACTTATTTGAACAAAATGGAGTTTATGTGAATCAAAATATATGAACAATTGGAATCCATACATAATAAAGGTTCCAATGGGAAGATATTATCAAATAACTTATGTAATAAGATAATTATAATATTATCTTAACACTTATTTATGGGATCAAGTATTTATGCACACCTTCGTCAACAATAAATCAAGGTTTCACATTAGCAGTCGATGGGGTAAAATCGTACAATAAGCTAAATGAATCCAAGTATTTGTTGTGCTATTGGAAATACATAAATCAAGAATGACCACAAAACAAGTAGGGTTTAGATCAAAAATAAAAATAATAATACAACATACTTAAATATTTTCTACCCTTATAACCATTCCTCTTCCTCCATCAAGAGGTTCACCCTTTTTTTCTCAGCAAATTAAAATTTAGAAAGACATAATAAAAGTAGCAAAGATTAAAAATAGAAGAGAAACTAGAAAATGCATTTCTATTACTAGTAGAAAACTTGCATTATTAGAAAACATACAAAGTAGAAAGGTTAGCCTAAAGAAACCCTCTCTCTTCCCCCCCCCCCTCTCTTACAAGCTTAATACATGGCCTATTTATAGTACTTAGAGTAAGTTAAAGGCCAAACGAATAATAGAGGGGTTGATCAAGTAGTATGCTAGTTGCCAAAAGTTGGTAAGTTGTTACACCAAATCCTCACCTACCGATTTGAATTATATTTTTTAGTCAGACACAGCCAAATTTTGATGATGCATAAAGAAGAAAAATTGTATATCTTTCGGCGCTGATAGATTTTCATATATCATTTGTTAAATTTGGTGATCGAATGAAAGAGATATGATCAAATCATCGAATTATGTCCAAGAGTCGTCCTTTAACAACAACAACAACAACTTGCAGCCTATGTTTTTACCATTTTGACACATTTTGTCACCATATTATCTCATAAACTTGTTTATTTACCTATTATATATAACATATCCAAATTACAGCCCAAAATAAATTTGGGCTTAAGAGATATGACCCAATTGGTAAAATAAGTCAATATTGGGCTAAACTCTTATTCGAATTTTGGTGATCCATTTTGTACAACTATTTGGAAGAATTTTCTGCTATAATCAAGATTAAATTGGGCTGAGTTTCATAGAAAACTTGTACTTCTATCTCTTAACTTTTAAATGAAACAAGCTTCAAGTCCATAGGGCTTTTGATCATAAAGTTATGCTCAAATTACAAAAATTGCACAAGTTTGGAATCATGCTTCCATTTATTCCCTAACACAAAATATTAATAAAATAATATTATTAACAAGAATAAAACAAGAAAATTATGCAAAAATATATTAAAATATGCACTTATCAGTTTCTCCTTATTCTCCAAACTAGGTATTTCTATACCTTTCACTAATTAAAATATACATATTGTATTTCTAGTTTGGCCTGCATACTCATCGTTCAGTAGTATCATTTTGAATTTTGAAATCACCGTAATATATTCCTCTATATCTTCTAAATCAACTTTATCTTTCTCAACCTCTGAGCCCATTCTATCAACCTATTTAGAGGAGTTTGAGATCTACCAATCAACTATCTCTGAATATACTGCTTAAAGGCTTAAGGAGGATATGAGGATCCCTCTGAATATCATATCATATTCCCCTCGAACTTTGATAATCCACATCTCCCATACCTTGGATATCAGTGCTTTTACACATCTCAAATGGATAGGGGGTCTTAGGTTCATAGAGATACATCGCATATTTGTTAGATTATCTCTTCAGCATGCATGATTTTCACTTACTGAGTGTTAGCTCATATAGTTGATGCATTTAGGTAAGCATGGTGATACCTGAAACTCTATGACTTATTGGGCTGGTTGTTGGAGCTCCTAGAGGCTTCTAAGGATCACTGTACATGGATGATGACCTGCTGGGTTATGTTGTGGGAATATTCTAATTTTTATAATTATTATTATTATGTAAATTGTTGTTTATATATAAAGGGTTACAAGATGCAAATGTCCTTATTTCTTCCGAAAGTATATGCTATTATTTTGATTTTTAAGTCTATCATATTATAACTTTGAAATGTTGTGTCCTATATAACTCTTGAAATTTTATAGTAAATAAATTTGAGAATAGCGTGACTATGATAGGTGTTGTGTTTTTTTTATATATAAACAGTGATTTTTCTTTATACAGGTTTATATGTAAGAAAACACTTTTACTATTTTCAAAGTGCTACAGTGGACAAAACAATTATATATATACAAATGTACACACATATGCTACATTGTCAAAATTATTGTTATATCAATGTCTATTTATAATCATGTTAGAATGTTATGTATGGTCTTGTAATTCACAAAAGAAGGATTTTTAGTTGCAAAATCACAATAGAAATCACTATGGACAGAAACTGTATACTTGTTGATTTTTTAGTCTTTAAAGCTTTATATATGTATAGTAACTTGATTAAAACCTATATATTTCATCATATATATGTTTATATGTGAGTTTAGTGATGTATGTAAGTTTGGAGAAGTTATAAATTGAAATATGATTTGATATTTGAAGAGACACTCAAAACTGTCATGATAGAACTTGCAGTTTTTGTTTTGTGATAAGGGAGTTGGTTTTGCTAAGGTGAATCAGTGCGTTTTAGAAATTCTATAATATGGTTACATTGATCTACATGTTATCTAAGTGTGGTAAAAATTGAGGAGTGATTGGATATGCTTAAAGATGTCAAAATTATCATGTAACTAAATTGGACAGTAAGAAATTATGAAAATATGAATCTGTCTCATGATAACTCAGCATGTTTCAACCTAAACAGTTGCTATTAAGTTATAACAATTAGGTATATGCTATTAGAGTTATAATACTTCAATTACATGATATTTGCATGTATCTAAGATGAGAAATTAAGGTATTTGAGTGACTATATTGTGTTTTAGTTTGTAAAAACTTGATTATTACCTAGATAGCTTGGTGTTTAACATCTCAGTATGAGATTTTGTATTTTCAACATGCCAAATTAGGAATGGTGGTTGATGTTGGGTAATATTGCAGGCTATTTTTCATCTAAGGTTGGAGAGGAACACTAAACAAATTTAGACTAAACCACCAACCAAATGAAAGGTAAGTAAAAATACATTTATAACTACAATGCGTGAACATAGTACGTCTTGAAGTATTTATACCTAATGTGTTGATGATATTTAAATTGATTGGATGACAAGTATATTATGTACCTTAAGAGGCTTATGATTCTTGAAACATGTTGAGAGCAAGATAACTTGCATTTCAAATTAAATACACCATTCATGAGCATTTGCATGTGCATGTATAGCATACGGGTATAGTTGAGGTTCTTACATGCACGATATAACTTGAGAAATATTTTTTCATGTATAAAGTTATTATTTAGCCACTACTAGTATACCGAGGTATGCAAGGTGTGCTTATATGATATTTTAGGTACTGCAAGTCGGATACTTCTTGGTGGAACATAAGGGAAGAAAAATGGTGGGCCTTTGGTGATCACGAGTGGATAGTCTACTTGATTGTGCCTTTGTTATGATTGATGTCATGATTGGTATACTTCTCAGGTGATCATAGGGGAAGATAGGGGGTATACCTCTGGGGGTCACGGGAGGATGGTCCATGTTGCGAAAATTTGTGAACGCAAGTGCACGTTATCGTATACAAGTAATAAAGTAATGAATCAATTATTGTTCCCACGAAGATTGTTGAATTATTAAGTACCGAAATTATGTTAACTCCAATTTTATTTGAATAAACGAAAGTGAGTGTTTATGATTATAAACTAAATTCAACTAAACTATATTAATGATAGAAATCATTTAAAGATAAAATTCACTAACTTAAAAGCCTAGGGTTATGATTTCATCATCATTAATCCGAATTGAATAATTTATCTCATCAATCTCAATTTATTTCCCAAGTGAAAGTCGAGAATCCCTAAATTATCCACTAGCCTCTCCCGAGGTCTAATGAAAATATCATCAATTGCTAACCCACTATATTCCTTTGTGAATTACAACAATCAACAATTCATTAGGTTCTGTGGAGTCTCAAACATGACTATACAAACCATGTAAGTATATTCCTATCTCACATGCAATTTATGGTTTTCTACACAGAACTAGACACATATTTCACCTCTTTGGTCAATATGATTAGCAAATCATTCAATTAGTGGCCAAATAATTGAAAGCATTAAGAACAATGTAGAAAACTCAACTTGAACATAAATTGAGAATTGAATTGATACAAATAATCAAAACATCATCAGTAGATTGCATCACAACCCTATAAAAAAAATTAATTCATGATGAAATGAAAAATAACTCAACAATATCCATGAACATAATTAATGAGAAAAAGAGGAAAATGAAATAAAACTTGGAAGATAATGAGTTTCTTCCCTTGTAGATGTCTTCTTCACAAACCATGGAAGAATTCTCTCATCTTCTTCTTCTTCCTTCTTCTTTCTTGGCTTGTTTTCTCTTCTCTCCCTCTCTCCCTCTCTAAAAATCTGATATGGAGGCTTTTGGAATATTTAAACTTGATGGGAGATGCCCTAAAGAAGGCATAAAATACCAATTTACCCTTACTTGCCCGGTTGGCAGCGCCTAGGCACCAATTTGCAGTACCTAGGTGCTCCATCACTTTGCAGTCCAGTGAGGACAGCACCTAGGCACTGATTTCCGGCACCTAGGCACTGCACATTCTGTCCTAGACAGACATTGTTGTTGCTCTTGCTGTCCAAGTTCGATCTCTACTGCACTTATATCCTCTTCCAACTGCTTTTTCATCCATTTATAGGCTAAATTAGCTTTTGGTGTCTTCATATGAATTGTACCTCTGTGTCTTATCATTTGATAGGAACTTGAATCAACTAAATATGAAATCGGTGAAAATATTTATGCCTAAAATACTAAAATATGTCATACCAGAAATTTTCAGTCAAGTGCAAACTATATAACCTAATTTTTCTCATTGAAATAGAAAAAAATGGATTTCATGGTAAACATAAACATTATATATATATATATATATTGGCTTTTCAATGATTAAATAAATAAGTCAAAATGATATTGGAGCAAAAAGTTATGATTGAAATACAAACACGGCCCCAATAGCACCAAAAAATGGATTATTGAAAATTTAAACCAAGTTTTATGTTTATTTCCATTTTCTCCTCATTATGCTATTACCTATAATATTTCAAATTAAATACATAAAAAGTAACAAAACACTCAAAAATTAAACAAAAAGTTAAGCAAATGGTACTCAATTAATGGGTATAAAATCCACTCATCAGTCCACTCGACTATATGAATTTGTTGGCCATTTGATTATTGATATCATGCAAACCTCTTTTTAGTACATAGTAGGTGGGTCAAGGGCCCAATAAAATCAAGTGATTTTGAATAAAAACTCTTTGATTTATGAGAATTCAAATATGACACAGTTCTAGCATCATATCTTATAAATGAGTTACATGAGTTTTTATATTATATTCTTGGCATGCATGATTTTTACTTATTGAGCATTAGCTCATGTAGTTCATGCATTGTAGGTGAGTATGATGAAACTTGAGACCTCTGGATTACTAGACTGGAGAGGGAGCTTCTACAGGCTTTCAAAGATTAATGTACATAGATGATGACCTGTTAGGCTATTTTGTAGGTTGTGCTTTTAATTTTATAGTCTATTGTATTATATTAGTGACTTTATCCTGTATATATTACTTTCAAAACTCCATTGTAAATGAGTCTGAGTTTGTGATGATTTTGATAGCCTTGTTATTATTCAAATAACTATCTATCAATATAAAGTGTTATAGGGTGTGAAAGCACTTTACTTTTATCAGTATTTAGTTAAACTAACTAGTTGGAAGGAGAAAAAAAGTTAAGCACACTTATACATGTACAAACTATGTTGCACAGGTTGTTTCTATATATGTATACCTATTTTTGGAAGGTTGTGACAAAGTGCTATCAATGAAGATGGTTGGAGTTGGTGAAAGATTATGACTGTGTTATCAGCTATCATCCTAGTAAGGCTAATGTTGTGGCTGATGTATTATATAGGAAATCAACACAAAATACCGCAACTATAGCTTTGGCTCAGAAACCAGAGCTAATAGAGCTATAGAAATGGATACAGTGATTGTACAACAAGGATCAATGGAGGCCAAATTTGCAGCTTTGACACTCCAACCAACTTTGATTGATAGAATTCAAAATGAACAAGAAGTTGATGAATGTTTTACTAAAATGATGAAAGATATTAATTCCAGAAAATCTTTTGATTTTCAGATGTCAGTGAATGGTATTTTGCGATTCCAAAAGAGACTATAGGTACCTAATGTAGACAACATTCGGGAATATATTTTTGGCAAAGGCACATTCAACACTATATTCAGTACATCTAAGAGCTACTAAAATATATAGAGATTTAACAACACATTACTGATGGCCAGGTATGAAAAGAGATGTTGCTTAGGTATGATAATATTTATCATGTCAACAAATAAAGGAAGAACAACAAAGACCAATAGGAACCTTGCAACCTTTATTTATTTAAGAAAGGAAATAGGAAAGAATTGTTATAGATTTCATTCCGGGATTACCCATAACAGTTACAGGTCATGATGCTATTTGGGTTATCGTTGACAGTTAATTAAATCTGCTCACTTTCTTCCAATTTGTTCCACCTATTCCAGGGATTGTTATGCATAGATATATATACAAGAAGTGGTCAGACTTTATGGTGTACCACTATCTATTACTTCTGATAGAGATTCAAGGTTTTTGTCTATGTTTTTGGAAGAGTTTTCATAAGTCATTGGGAACACAATTATCTTTTAGTTCTACATATCATCTCAAGACTGATGAAAAGAAGCTTTTGGGCCCAAATATAATTCAAGAAATAACAGAAGTTGTGACATAAATTCATCAACGAATGTAGACTGCCATAACTGACAGAAAAGTTCTTCAGATCAAAGGAGAATAATATTAGAATTTGCAGTAGGAGATCAAATATTTCTGAAGGTATCTCCAATGAAGGAAATTGTGCAAAAGAAAAGAAAGTGTAATCCTAGATATATTGGTCCATTTCTTATTATTGAACGAATTGGGGATGGTGCTTACAAACTCGACCTACCTCCATTAATGTCTCAAGTGCACAATGTATGTCATGTATCCATGTTAAGGAAATATATTACAAATCCATCTCATATTTGAAGAATGAACCTATAGAGCTGAAAGCAGATTTGAGTTATGAAAAAATATTATAGAGATTTTTCTATGAGAAGCAAAATAACTCAAAAATAAAAAGATCCCATTGGTTAAAGTATTGTGGAGAAATCAGTCAACATAAGAAGCTACTTGGGAAATGGAAGATGATATGAAAGTTAAGTATCCAAAACTCTTTCGGTAAGTAAATTTTGAGGATGAAAATTTAATGAGAGGAAGATGTAATACACAAGCCTCACACTACTCACTTGGCTAGTATGATTCATGCATTACATGCTACTTATATGCTAATTTGCATTACCATTTACATGGCATCTTATATAGCATTCTTAATCGTTAGACATATAATATTATCACATGATGTTAGTGGTTGAGATCTTATAACCTAATTAAGTAATTCTACATTTAGATAATAAAAAAAATAGATTGGTCAATGTATTGAATATTCATAGGTTATATGTTATAATTTTAGAAGTATTAAAGGTGTTAATTGTAAACTTATATTATTCGATTCAATTAGATCAAGGTGTTTTAAGAGTATACATGCAAAAATTTACATATTTGGGATATTGGACATGATATAATATGATTTAAGTGTTATATTACAAGGTCCATATGTACATATATTTTAGAAATGCAAACTAGACAATCATTTAAAAATCGAACGTCAATCAGTTTGGAGATCTAATGAACGGTTAAGAAATTAGGGTGGAATTTATTATCTGATTCTACGAAAATTAAAATAGATTGTAAATAGATAAATAAATATTGAGAAACACTTGATTAGAGCTTTATAAGGTATGTATAATATCGCATTTGAACACCTACACCTCAAGGTTAAACATCTCATACTTGACACCTCATGGTTGAGTACCTCATGCTTGACACTTCATGATTGAACACCACGTACTTAACACCTCATGCTTTGATATCTCAAGTATTTCCATCTTATGCTTTGAAATCACAAGTGTTGTCATCTTATTATTTGACACCTCAAGCTACCATCTGAAGTTTTCTTCATTTCTAAGTATTGAACCACAACCAAAAAACTTTTTTTTCTTTCTGAGCTATTTCACCTTCCAAACCTCCATGTTGAATTTTAATTGTTGCTCTCAAGTGGAAAAGTGAAGGAAGCAAAGGGAAGTGAGAAGGAGAAAGTAGAAACTTAATTGTGCATCGATGAGGTTAACCCATGTTTTTTATTTCAGTTTTTGAATTGTTTGAGAGTTTATGATTTTTATAGCTTGTATTATTGTTTGTAATCATGTTAGGATTTTATTTATGGTCTTATAATTCACAAAACGAAGGATTTTTAGTTGCAAAATCACAACACAAAGCACTAGGGATAAAAACTGTATACTTGTTGATGCTTGAGTCTTTAAAGCTTTATATATATATAATAACTTGATTAAAACCTATACATTTCACCATATATGTGTTTATATGTGAGTTTAGGTGATGTATGTAAGTTTGGAGAGATTATAAATTGAAATATGGTTTGATATTTGAACTGACACTCAAAATTGTCATGATAGAACTTGCAGTTTTGGTCTTTTGATAAGGGGGCTAGTTTTTCTAAGATAAATCAGTGCATTTTTACAATTATATAATATGGTTACATTGCTATACATGTTACCTAAGTGTGGTAAAAATTTAGGAGAGATTGGATATGCTTAAAGATGTCAAAATTATCATGTAACTAAATTGGACAGTAAGAAAATATAAAAATGTGAATATGTCCCATTTGATAACTTAGCATGTTTCAACCTAAAAAATTGCTATTGAGTTCTAACAATTAGGAACATATTATTAGAGTTATAATACTTCAATTACATGAAGGTTACATGTATCTAAGATGAGAAATTAAGGTATTTGAGGGACTATATTAGGTTCTACTTTGAAAAAGCTTGATTGTTACCTAAATAGCTTGGTGTTTAAGGTCTTAATATGAGATTTCATGCTTTCAACTTGCCAAATTAGGAATGGTGCTTGATTTTAGGTAATATTATAGGTTATTTTTTAACTAAGGTTGGAGAGGAATACTAAACAAATCTAGACTAAGCCACCAACAAAGTGACAGGTAAGTTGCAACTACAATGCGTGAACATAGTACGTCTTGAAGTATTTATTCCTAATGTGTTAATGATATTTAAATTGATTGGATGACAAGTATATTATGAGCCTTAAGAGGCTTATAATTCTTGAAACATGTTGAGAGCAAGTTGACTTGCATTTCATATTGAATACGCCATTCATAAGCATTTGCATGTGCATGCATGGCATACGGGTATAGTTGAGGTTCTTGCATGCACAATATGACTTGGGAAATGATTTTTCATATATAAAGATATTTATTGGCCACTACTGGTTCACCGAGGTATGCGAGGTATTCTTTTATGATATTTTTGGTTCCACAAGTGGGATATTTCTTGGTAGATCACAAGGGAAGATAAGGGGTGAACCTTTGGTGATCTAAAGTGGGTGGTCCACTTAACTGTGCATTTATTATGATTGATTTCATGGGTGGGATACTTTTCAAGTGATCATAGGGAAAGAGAGTGGGTATACCCCTTGGCAGTTACGAAAGGATGGTCCACTCAACTATATCAATCTATTATTGGTCATTTGATTATTGATATTAGTAAAGTTCTTTTCGGTACATAGTAAGTAGGCCAAGGGCCCTATACTCAAATATAACACAATTCTAACATTATATCTTATAGATGAGTTGCATGAGATTTTATATCATATTTGCCATGCATGATTTTTACTTATTGAACATTAGCTCATGTAGTTCATGCATTCTAGGTGAGCATGGTGAGACTTGAGACCTCTAGTTTACTGGACTGGAAAAGGAGCTCCTACAGGCTTTCAAAGATCAATGTACATGAATGATGACCTCTTAGACTATTTTGTGGGTTGTGCTTTTAATTTTATAGTCTATTGTATTATATTAGTAACTTGATCCTGTATATCACTTTCAAAACTCCATTTGAAATAAGTTTGAGTTTGTGATGATTTTGATAGCCTTGTTATTATTCAAATAACTATCTATGGATAAGTGTTATAGGATGTGAAAACACTTTACTTTTATCAATATTTACTTAAACTAACTAGTTGGAAGGTGAAAAAAAGTTAAGCACACTCATACATGCACAAACTATGTTGCACAGGTTGTTTCTATATATGTATACATTTTGTTGGGAGATTGTGACATTGTGCACTTGAGACATTGATGCAGGTAGGTTGTGTTTGGAAGCAGCATCCTTCATTTGTTGAATAATATAAAATGGATCAATATATCTAGGACTGAGTTTTCTTTTCTTTCTAAACTACATAATCCCCTTCATTGGAGATATATTCAAAAATACTTGATCTCCTACTACAAATTCTAACATTCTTCTTCGTTAATCTGCTAACTTTTTTTGTCAGCTCTAGGCAACTTGCATTCATTGACGAATTTGTGTCACAGCTTCAATCATTTCTCGAATCATATTTTGGCTGAAAAGCTTGTTTTCACCAACCTCATCCCAGTAAACTGGAGATTTACATTTTCTACCATATAATGCTTTATAGGGGGTCATTTTAATAGTAGACTGATAACTCTTATTATAAGAAAATTCCACTAAAGTAAAAATTTGCTCCATTGACCATAAAAATCTAATACACAAGCTCTAAGCATATATCTCTCAATGCCTATGTCTCTTAAAACTCTTGAGGAGAGGGAAAGGATGACTCGCATACCTTAATGCATCTGCTATTGGGAGCATAATGTATGGAATGCTATATACAAGGCCCTATATCACATATGCTTCAGTCCAATCCATGTGAGGAACACTGGAAGGCCGCAAAGATGATCATGAAGTACTTGAGAAGAACTAAGGATATCTTTCTTGTATACGACTCTGGAGAAGTGAATCTAGAAGGCTATACTAATTCTAGTTTTCAGACCGATATAGATGACTCAAAGTCTATGTCTGAATATGTATTCACCATAAATGATGGTGCGGTCAACTGGAAGAGTTCCAAGTAGGAGACAACTATGGATTATACCAACGAGGTTGAATACATTATTGCATGTGATGCAACAAAGAAAACTATTTGGATGAGGAACTTCATCTGATAGTTGGGTATGGTTCCATTCGTTATTGATCCTATATTGATAAATGTGATAACAACAAAGCGCTTGGGCAAGAAAAAGAGTCAAGATCTCATCAAAGATCCAAGCACATCAAGGGGCGATACCATTTGATTAGAGAGATCATTGGTAGAGGCGATTTTGTAGTGATAGAGTCATTTTGGCAGAAAATATAGCAGACCTACTGACCAAACCCCTAGCGAGGTATTCGATGGACATCTTGAGAAAATAGGCTTGAAGTACATGGGCAATTGGCACTAGGGCAAGTGGGAGATTGTTAAAGTAGTGCCCAATGCGCTAATTAGATTGAGCATCTTTTATACTGTAAAAACAATCTTTTTCAAATCATATTAATAAAATATGCAAACATCTTTATCTTTAATTGCATATAGTAATTAGATATAGTTCCTAGACCAAACTTAGTTACAGGTCATGGTCCCACATTTGATGGTGATCATGGAATATGGTTATATGGCTTTGGTCTTAAATTTGTTTCGAGTCGAGGGCTTTTTGAGATGGGACATCGAATAGCCCAATAGACTCGTACATATGATGCATGCTCGCATGAGGAAGATGTCTCGCTCCATGAACATTGGCGTAAATACACTGAACAGGCCCACTGGAAATTCTTAACTGGAAACATTGTTTGTCAAAATATGAATTTCCATGTTACTATATTATACGATTAGTCCTTAGACTTGAGGCACCATAGTAGTTTTGTGCATGTCGTGTTCCATTTTGATGTATCTTTTGATTGCCTAACAATCACAAAGAAGGTACGTTAGATGTTACATTAATATGTATGGAGGTTGATGAGTGGCCAACAAATGATCTATCACTTGTCTAGTAGAACAAGTGAATCTCCTATGTTATCATAGTTCATGACCCAGAAGTCCTAGACCAAGGTAGGAAGAATGTTAGACGGGGGTTTTCTAATGATTCATCATGGGTCATTGAAACTTGAAATGAAATCATAGTTATTTAGCAATTAGGGTTTGTACTATTACTACATGCGTGAAACTCAATTGGGATATTAGTTGATGAAAGGACCTTACGTGTATGATACTCGTAATTAAAATAGGTTCACTCGCTATTTCACCTAAGTCTAGGTAGTTATGATATACTTGTAAGGTGTTTTTCATGACTTGTGAGGTTTTTGAAATTAAAGATTTAATTTCAAGCGGATTAATTAATTGGATTAAGTAATCAGAATAATTATTATTCATAAGTTGCAAATATTTTAAGCCAGTACTAGTTTAGTTGTGAACCTAAAAGGTCACATATAATTTGAGTAGAAATATTTCTAACTTAGAAATTGATCCAAGGAGTTGGATCCAATTAATTAATGGAATTAATTAATTGAGGCTTAAATTAATTCATTAAGTTGAATTAATTATTTAATTAAATAATTAAATTATTTAATTGGACCTAATAAGATTAGAGAGACCAATTAGAGTGGAACAATTATTTGATAGGATCACATTAATTGTATAGTCCATAAATTAATTTAATTATTAAATTAATTAATTGAATAATTTATTGAGCCTAATTTGATTAGGTGGACTAGATGGAATTAATTAATTAAATTTGAACTAAAATAATTAATTAAATTAATTATGGGATTTATTTTAAGTTCAAGTTCAATTCAAAGAGGTCCGTTAGGAGAGGACCATGAAAGTTGTTAAAAAAGGATGGGAACTCTACAGTTTGAAATATTTGGGAGACCCTAAATATATTTAAAAGATATGAACGAATAGAGTTGGGAAATTTTGGGATAATCAAATACATTCCAACTAATTAAAATAAGACCAAAAATACCAAAAGTAGGACTTTTGGAATGTTTTAGCCCCCTATTTAAGATACAAGGGCCGAAAATTTGAGAATATTTGTAGCCTTCAAATTTTCGGCCATAGCAAAATTTGAGAAAAATTATTTTTATCTTCCATCCTTTATTCCACCAAAATTCCATCTTTTTATTTAAGTACTAATTCTTTTATCACAAGTTGATAATAATAATTAATATTCACTACATTCATTCCATAAACTGGGTTAGTAAAGAAATCAAAATAATTAACATTCACTATATTTTGTATTCTTGTTCAAAGTGTGGAGTACTTTAGAGAGAAGACACTTGATCCCTTTGAATTGAAATTCAAAGAGGGGCTAGCAATCAATTGCTTCAATCCCTATGACAATTAGAGTGCATTGAAAGGTATAAATTGAAATTATTTTAAATTTTAAAATTAAAATTGTTTTAAAAATTACATTGAATCAGAGGTACTGCTATAATTGTTATGACATATTGTTTTTAAATTTTTTATTTTTCATTGTGTATACCCTGAGGTCACGTGAACCAAATAATAATAATGGGTCCATTGCGCAAACAAATGAATTAATATCTTATCAAAAATCCAAGCACATAATGAGACAATACCACTTGATCAGAGAGATCATTGGTAGAGGCGACGTCATTGTAGATCGAGTTATTTCAGTAGAAAATATAGCATACCCACTGACTAAGCCCATAGCACAGAAGGTATTCAATGGACATCTCGAGAAAATGGGCCTTAGGTAGTACATGGGCAATTGGACCTAAGGGGCAAATGGAAGATTGTCAGAGTAGGATGCCCGACGCCCCAATTATATTGGGTGTATTGTATATAAAATAATCTTATTGGGAATCATGATACTTTTTTATCTTATGTCTTGCATTTACTTTCTGCACAATGGATAGAGTCCTTCGATCAAATTTAGCTATTGGTCATTATCGTGCATACGATGGCCATCATGAAACAAGCCTCTAAGGCTTTGGTTTTAAATAAGTTTTGAGTCAAGCCTTTTTGAGATAGGATATCAAATAGCCCAATAAGACTTGCGCATACATTGCATGCTCATAAGATAAAGATGTCTGATTCCATAGGCATTAGCATAGTAACATAATTGCATGTATGTGGGTGCTTATTAGATAACAAGTACACTGAATTGACTTGCAAGAAGTTATTAGTTAGAAAGTTTATTTGTCAAATTAAGAATCTCTATGATATGATAGTGCGTGACTAGTCTTTGACTTGAGCCACCATAGCAACCTTGTACCTGTCATGTCACAACCTCCCAAAAATATATATAAATATATATATATATATAAACAACCTGTGCAACATAATTTGTGTATGTATGCGCATGTATAACTTTTATTTTAGCTAGTTAGCTTAACAAAACACTGATAAGAGTAAAATGCTTTCACTTGGTTGGTGGCTTAGTTTAGATTTGTTTATTGTTCGCCTCCAATATTAGATGTAAAATAGCTTGTAATATTATCCAACATGAAGCACCATTCCCAATTTGGCAAGTTGAAAGCATAAAATATTATACTAAGACCTTAAACACCAAGCTATCTAGGTAACAATAGCACTTTTTCAAACTAGAACCCAATATAGTCCCTCAAATACCTTAATTTCTCATCTTAGATACTTGTAAACATCATATAATTGAAGTATTATAACTCTAATAGCATGTACCTCATTGTTAACACTCAATAGCAACATGTCTAGGTTGAAACATACTAAATTATCAAATGGGACAGATTCCAATTTTCATATTTTTCTGCTGTCCAATTTAGTTGCATGATAATTTTAACATCCCTAAGTATATCCAATCACTCCCAAATTTTTACCACACTTAGCTAAAATGTAGAGAAATGTAATAATATTTTACAATTGTCTAAAATCACTGATTTACCTCAGAAAAACCAGCCCACTTATGACAACACAAAAATTATAAGTTCTATCATGATAGTTTTGAATGTATCGTTAAATATCAAACCATATTTCAATTTCTCACCTCTCCAAACTTACCTACATCACCTAAACTCATATATAAACACATATTTGGTGAAATATATAGGTTTTAATCAAGTCATTATACATATATCTAGCTTTAAAGACAAAAATCAGCAAGTATACAGTTTCTATCCCTAGTGATTTCTATTGTGATTTTGCAACTAAATATCCTTCTTTTGTGAATTCTAAGACCATAAATAACATCCTAAAATTATAAACAATAATAGAAGTTTTAAAAATCATAAACCCTTAAATAATTCAAGAATTGAAGTCAAAACAAGAGTTAAGCTCACCTATGCACAATTTTAAGTTTCTACTTACTCCTCCCTTGCTTTCCTTTATTCCTTCACTCTTTTCTTTACTTGGAAGTATTTGAGAGCAACTTTTAAAATTCAATATGGAGTTTTGGAAGATGAAATAGCTCAGAAATGATTTTTGGTTGTGGTTTAATGATAGAAATGAAAAAAGGTTGAGGTGGTAGGTTGAGATGGCAAAGCTTGAGGTGTTAAGTGGTGGTTCAAATCTGATGTTATATACAACTTATATAGCTGTAATCAAGTATTTCTAATTATTTATTTATCTATTTACAACCTATTTTAGTTTTCATATGATTGGAAAATAAATTCTACCCTAATTTCTTAACCGTTCATTTGATCTCTAAATCGATTGGCATTCGATTCTTAAATGATTGTCTAGTTTGCATTTCTAAAATTATATGCACATATGGACCTTGTAGTATGACACTTAAATCACATTATATCATGTCTGATATCCCAAGTATGTCAATTTATGAATGTATACTTTTAAAACACCTTGATCTAATTGAATCGAATCATATAAGCTTACTAGTAACACCTCTAAAACTTCCGAAATTATAATAACCAATGAATATCCAATATACTGACCAATCTATTCTTTTTCTTATCTAAATGTAGAATTATTTGATTAGGTTATAAGATCTCAACCACTAACATCATGTGATAGCATTAGAGGTCTAACGATTAAGAATGCTATCTAAGATGCCACATAGATGTTAATGCAAATTAACATATATGTAGCATGTAATGCATGAACCATATTGGCCAAGTGAATAGTGTGAGACTTGGGTATTACATATCATGTCATACTTTGATGCATTCTCTAGTTACCTAAAATCACAAATGGATTACATTAGGTATTGCATCTACACGCATAGAGGTTAATGAGTGGCCGATGAAGGATCCATCGCTTGTTTAGTAGAACAAGTGAATCTCCTATATTTTCAAAATTCTTGATTCTGAAATTCTTGGCCAAGGTATGATGAATGTCAAAAAAGGATTTCTAACGATTCATCAAGTATCATTGGAACTTGAAATGGAATAATAGTTATTGAGTCGATTAGGATTTCGACTATTATCCATACCCTATACTTTAGTTGACGGAAAGACCTTACGTGCTTGGTATTTGAAACTGAAATAGACTCACTTGCTATTTCACCTAAGACTAGTTTGTTATGATTATTTGTTAGATGTTTTCATGGATAGTGAGGTTTTTAGAATTAAAGAGTTAGTTCCAAGCAGATTATATAATTGGAATAATTATAATTCATAAGTTACAAATATTACAAGGCCACTACTAGCTTAGTAGTGAACTTAAAGAGTCACATATAATTTGAAATATATAACCTTTAGTCTAAAATTAATCCAAATAGTTGGATATAATTAATTAATTAATTATATTAATTAATTATGGATTAAATTAATTCAAAATAGTTGAGTTAATTATCCAATTATTAATAGATTATATAATTGGACCCAAAAAAATTGAGAATCTAAATTGGAGTGAATTAATTAACTGACTAAATTAATTAGTTAAACTTGGGGTAATTAATTGGATTAATTAATGTGCTTGATGAAGTCCAACCCCAACTTAAAATGGCTCGGTAGTAGAAGCCTACTGGTAATATTACATGAAATAAATTAAATAAGAAAAATGATTTTTCTTATTTAATTGATATAAGATATCTGGCTTTATAGGATAGATTCAATGAATGTGGAAGACAAAGAGGGCCGAAATTAGACGCCATTTTAGGCCATAATTTTTCCCACTAGAAAAAGAGAAATGAGGGGATTTTTGGATTGATGTGGATTTGGTTTGTTAGAAAAGTTAGACTTTTAAAACAACCAATTCAACATGTGAGGCTAATATTAGGGATAACCTAATTTTTGTAGCCTCCATATAAATAGAAAATTAAAGACAAAATCCCGTACTTTTACTCTCTCATTTTTTGGCCATACCAAAAGAAAAAAAATTCATTTTTTTTTTGTTTCTCTCTTCTACTCACTTTTTTCTTCTCTTCAATATCCAAGTATATGATATTGTTCTTCTTCCACTAGTTGGATCAAGAACAATTACAGTAGGCATTGAAGCTTTGATTCCATTGGTTGGATTAAAGATTAGTGTACACTTCATTATAGTCTAGAAAAGAAAAACAAAGAATACTAGCAAGTTTTTTTTTTTTTTGGTTATTCTAGTCCAAGGTGTGGACTACTTTAGAGAGAGGACATGTGGACTCCTTGTTGATAGCTTGCAATCATCTGGTAATTGATTGTCTCAAGCCTTACATTAAATCAAAGAGTTTGGAGAGGGCAATGAATCATATCACTTTTATTTAATTTCTATTTATAAATAAACTGTTAATAACATTGATCGTTAAAATGCTGCGAAATTAGGGATAGTGTAATAAACGTTATTGCATGATTTATTTAAAAAAATTTAATTTCCGCTGTGCTTACGCCTAGGTTATAGTGAATCCAACAGCTTGAGGTGTGTAGTGTGAAGATTTCAGTAGCAAAAAATTGGATTTTTTGGATTTCACATAAATACAAAGAACAAGAGAGAGAGTAGTGTTAGGGTAGGGCAGCTTGGAGTTTGTTGTGTGAAAATTTTTGCAGAAATAACTATGGTTCAAAACATAAGAGAGAGAGTATAGAGGGGTCAAGGTGGCCTTGTGTTTGTGGTGTGAAAATTTTAGTAACAAAAATAAGAATTTTTTTTATTTTACATCTTAAAATACAAAATACAAGAGAGAGAGTAACGAGAGGATGGGGATGGCACAAGGTTTGAGTGTGAAATTCTAATAGCAATAACTAGTATTTTTTGGATTATATATCTTATAGTATCAAACACAAGAGAAAGTTGCAAGGGCGGTAGGGTGGCCTGGGGTTCGTATTGTGAAAATTTTCTTAAGAAAATATTAGTGTTTTTTGGATTCCACATCTTAAAATATAGAACATAAGAGAGAGTGTAGCGAGTGTGTAGGTATGCCTTGGGGTTTGTACTATTAAAATTTTAGTAGCAAAAACTATAGATTTTTTGGATTCCACATCTTAAATTTTCGCGATTATACCTTTTAAGCAATTCAGTTGATGAAGAGTAAGAAAAAATTCAGATTCCTTAACCTCCTCTCAAATAATTTTGATAGCCTCTCAAAACGTTCATCAAGGACTCCAAGTGTAGTCCCTCTAAATTTATCCACACTTTTGAGCAAATCCACAAGCTTCAAATCCTTGCTAGTGAATTTTGGACTTCTTATTTCTAAATCTATTTGAAAGTGAAGATTAATTCTTGAATCAACAAGTGATGGAAGAATTAACCTTTTAATCAAAAAGGGATGAAACCTTTTGATGGAGTAATTTTTCTTGAAGTAAGAAAATAGAACACAAAAAAAATGAGATGGAGAATAGGAGAGGGGCCCGAAAATTCTAGCTCCCTTTCTTGTTGTTTTTGGCCCCTATATTGTGTATTTATATACACAATATAGTCTTGACCTAATCCCATTAGGTCTCTAAATTTTGCCCTAAATAGTCCTCTAATCCAATTAGGAAACCTTACCCTTCCTTGTCTCTTATTTTTTTAACTTCAAGACAAATTCTTTCCATATTTATTTGGACTATTTAATTCTGGCAGTTAAAAAATCCTACTGGGTCTCTAACCCCATGGGCTTTTACTCTAATTAATTTATTAAAGTCCAATTACTTGTTCTCTATCAATTAATTAAAAAATCCAATACAATTAATTGATTCAATCAATTAATAGTTGGTTCCATCATAGGCCACCTAATCATATTATTTTAATTGGTTAAATTAATTTAACTCCTTAAATTAATTTTAGGCTGAGCTAATATAATTGATCTCCGTCAATTAATTAATTCACTCTCAAGAGCCCCTAATCATTATTAAGTTCAAATAAATAATTATATTATTTATTTAAATGAATTAGTTTAACTATTTAAATTAATTCTAACTCAAATTGATTAATCTCTATTAATCAACTTAATCCACTACTTTGGAATACAAAAATAGATATAAAAGTAGATCATCTCGATTTGTGTGTGACCCATTAGATTCACAACTAAGCTAGTAGTGTGCAAGCAACATTAGGTTCACAACAAAGCTAGTAGTAGGCATCTGCTTGGAATTAACCACTTAATTCCAAGAACCTCACAAATCAAGGAAAGCACTTAGCAGTGCATCTCGACTACCTAGTTTTAGGTGAATAGAAAGTGAACCTTTTATGTTATGAGTACTATACAAATATGGTCCCTCCATCAACTAATCTACCGATTAAGTCTAAGGTATAGATTATTAGTCAAAACTATATTTTGACTTAATAACTATGATTCCATTTCAAATCACATTGATCCTTTGATGAATCACAACAAAACCCTACGTCTAGTATTCATCCTGCCTTGGTCAAGGTCTTTGGGATCAAGGATTATGAAAATATAGGAGATTCTCTTATTCTACTAGATAGGTGATGAATCCTTTATTGGCTACTCTTTTACCTCCACACATGATGATCATACACCTAATGTAAGCCACTTATGATTGTCATGCAATCAGGAAATACATCAAAATATATTATGTTGTACACAAGGCCACTATGGTGCCTTAAGTTAATGGACTAATTAATGCATTATTGTAGCTAGGAAATTCTAATTCGACAAACAATCCATTCTAATTGAGAATTTCCTAGTAGGCCATTCAATGTACTCGTTCTCTAACAAGTACCCACACACATGTACTAGCATCCCTACACCAATGTCTGTGGAATGAGACATTCTCCTTTCTAGTATGCGTCGTGTGTGTGATTTTATCGAGCTTATCGATGTCCCATCTCAATGAACCCCCAACTAAGAATATATACAAGATCGAAGCCATTGAGGCATATTCCATGATCACCATTTTATGCATGACCATACCCCACAGCTAAAAATGATCTAGAAACTTTATCTAATTAATAAAAAAATTAAAGATAAAGAAATACCTTTTATTTATTTAAACATTATGAATAAGACTATTTTTCCAAGAGTATAAAAGCTTGCCGCTAATTAGCTCACCGGACACTACTCTAACAATCTCCTACTTACCCTAGAATCACTTGCGAATGTATCTAATACCCATCTTATCAAGATGCCCTTCAAATACTCTTTGAGCTAAAGGCTTTGTCAGTGGATCTGCTATATTTTCCATGGAGGACACTCACTCCGCTCGAACATCTCCTCTACTAATGATCTCGAAGATCAGATGGTATTGTCTCATAATATGCTTGGATCTTTGATGAGATCTCAGCTCTTTTGCTTGAGCAACAGCCCTGTTGTTATCACAGTAGACCGAAATTGGATCAACAACGGAAGGGACTACACCCCAACTCTTGGATGAAGTTCCTCATCCAAATACCTTCTTTCGCTGCATCACAAGTTAGCTTCGGTGGTGGAATCTACAGTCGTCTCTTGCTTGGAACTCTTTCAGTTGACTACTCTACCATTTAGCATGAATACGAATCCTGATGTTGACTTTGAATCATCTACATCGGATTAAAAGTTAGAATCAATAAAGCCTTCTAACTTCAATTCTCCATTATTGTAAACTAAGAAGACATTCTTAGTTTTTTGCAAGTACTTAAGGATCAATTTTACTGCTTTCTAGTACTCCTCGCTCGGATTGAACTAATATTTGCTCTTGACACTCAGGGCATATGTAACATCAGGCCTCATATATATTACATACATAATGTTTCCAATTGAGGATGCATATGGTATATGAGTCATTATTTCTCTTTCCTCTTGAGTCTTTAGGGACATTGACTTCGAAAGAGAAACCCTATGACTTATGGGTAAGATCCTCTTTTAGATTCTTCCATGCTAAACCTCTTTAGCACTTTGTCTATATATGTAGATTAGGATAGTCCGATCATTTTTTTAGATCATCTCTATAGATCCTAATCCCTAAAATATAGGATGTTTATCCTAAATCCTTCATGGAGAATTGAGTAGACAACAAAGCTTTTACTGATTACAATATCCCTACATCATTCCTAATGAGTAATATGTCGGCAACATAAAGGACAACAAAGGTTACTGCGGTCCCACTAACTTTTTTATACAGATAGGGTTCATCTTCATTCTTGAGAAAACCAAACGATTTGATTACCTCATCGAATCAAAGATTCCAATTATGGAAAGCTTGTTTGAGTCTGTAAATGGATCTCTGGAGTTTTCAAAGATTTTGCTCACTTCCACTGGATGAAGCCCTCTGGCTGGCTTATATAGATCTCTTTCTCAATATTTCCATTGAGAAAGGTGGTCTTCACATCCATTTGCCGTATCTTGTAGTCATGATACGTTGATATGGAAAGTAATATCCGGATGGATTTTAGCATCGCCACTGGTGAAAAGGTTTCCTCATAGTCAACATCTTGCTTTGAGTATAGCCTTTTGCAACCAGCCGTGCCTTATAGGTTACTACCTCTGCATCTACTCGCTTCCACTTATAGAATCATTTGTAGCCTATGGGTACTATACCATGTGGTGGGTCCATCAAGGTCCATACCTTATTGGACTACATAGAGTCCATCTTAGTTTGCATGGCTTCTTGCCATCTCCCTGAATTGATCTCTGACATCTCTTCTTTATAATTCCTTGGATCATTAGCTAAAGAATGCTCCTTCTTATTGTTCTCCAATAAAAGACCATACCTCTCAGGTGGTCTCGAGATACTTTCAGATCTCCTAGGAAGCAGTGTGATGGGAATGTTAGTTTTGGGTGGTTCTGTCTCTACTATCTTTTGTGAGACACTTTATGGTTCTTGATTTTCTTCAAGCTCTACAACCTCGCATTTTCTATCCAATAGAAACTCCTTCTCTAAGAAGGTGGCATCCCTCGAAACAAACACATTTTGTTTCGAAAGGTCATAGAAATAGTATCCAATTAATTTCTTTAAATACCCCACAAACTTACATAAGGTGGATTTAGCATCCAACTTATCTCCCCCCAGCTGCTTCAGGTAAGCAAGGCATACCCCCATACCCTAATGTACTTGTATAAAGGGATTTTACCAAACCATATTTCATATGGTGTTTTGGGCATCGACTTACTTGGCACTCTGTTTAACAGAAATACCACCGTTTCAAGAGCATAGTCCCTGGATAAAAGAGAAATCCCAGTGAAACTCATCGTGGACCAAACCATATCCAACAGGGTTCAGTTCCTATGCTCTATAACCTTATTTAGTTGTGGAGTTGCTAGTGGAGTCCACAACGAGAGAATCCCATTCTCCTTTAGATAATCAATAAACTTTGAGCCTAAGTATTCGCCTCCTTAATAAGATCAAAGAGTGTCAATACTTCACCGAGTTTGTTTTTCCACTTCATGCCTAAAATCTTTAAACCTTTCAAAGGCTTGAGACTTGTATCTTAAAAGATACACATATCCATACCTAAAATAATCATCGATAAAGATAATGTAATAGTGGTAGTTTCCTCAAGCACTAACACTTAGTGGCCTGCATACATCCATATGGATCAAATCCAAAGGGTTCACAACCCTCTCTACTTGTCAAACAAATAGTGACTTGTTCATTTTTCCCTTAAGGCAAGATTCATAGGTTGGCAATTCTTGCAATTTCGTAAGATCAAGAAAGTTAGCTAACTTGTCAATTCTTTTTTTAGAGATATGGCATAGTCTAGTCTGCCACAAATATGTGGAACTATGATCATCTAATTTACATTTGTTACTTTGTTGAATATGCATGATGGATTTAATAGGTTGGATAGTATATAAATATCCATGATTTTGGCTCACATACTAATTTTATGATTGAAGTCGTAAGTAAAAATTATATAACTGATAGCAATAGTTTTGGGAATTGGGATTACTAATCCTAAAACATGCCAAGTTTTTTGGATTGAACTTGAAAATGTCATTCTATTATTATATAAATCATATCATAAGTCACTACAGCAAATACGATTTTTAGCGACGCAATATTTCGTCGCTAACATGATAAAATTCATCGCCAAGTCATATTTGCAATGAATATTTTTTGTCGCTATTATCATTGTTATAAGAGCGTCGCGCCAATACTTAGTGATGAAATGTCAATTTCATCATCAAGTTAGCGACAATTTCTTTTTGCAGCTAAAACAACAACATTCGCCGCTAACATTATTTGTTAGCGACGAACTATTGGAAAATAGTTCGTCGTTAAATAAAAAAAAAATAACTTAGCGACAAATTAGATTCTTCGTCGTGAAAATAAAAAAATTTTGGCGACGAAATCTGTAACCTCTTCGTTGCAAAATTATTCAAAAAAAAAAAAAACTTTGACGGTAAATTTTTTATTTCATCGCTAAGTTAGCGACGAGTACATAAATTGTTCGTCGCCAATATGATTAGCTTTTAGCGATGAAAGATCTTAATTTCGTCACTAATTTTTAGTATTTTTTTTAATATTTTTTGTTATTTCAATCATTTTCCCGTATTTTGCAATTCATTTTTTCAACATGTTCAACAACCCATAATAGTCACAACCCCAATTACAATAATCACAACCACAACTATTAAACTTCCAACAGTCATTAAAATTCAACAAATTAAATGTAATAAAACGACACATTAAACATATATAAAATAAAATATCTAATATACACATTAAACAAAATATAATAAAATACAATCTTATATACTTAAACTACACTATAACTGTGGAGGAGGCAGTGGAGGTGGCGGAGCTGAGGAGGATAGGGGCTGCTAGACAAGCGACTGTAGTAGACCTGGAGCTATCCTCTCAAAAATCTGGATCATCGCATAATGGTCGACTTTCATAGCTTGTAATTTAGCCCTAGTGCTATGCAACTCACTCTGTATAGACTCCAGCTGCTCCTAAGTTGTGCACTAGTTGGTCTGGATGATGATGCATCAAAAGAAGTAGACCTGAGAGGTTTAAGCCCATTTCCAAACCCATGTATATACCATAAATATGTACCGAGGACCTGATCACATACTCTATCTGCAATCTGTATGCCATCCAGATTATGAGTGTCATCCTCAATATTTGTCTGAGTCTGAGTCTGAGTCTGTGTCTGTCGGTACTCCTATCGAAGTCGCACCATCTCATCCTAAAATCAATAAATATGTTAAAAACTTAAATATATAGTTCAAAATATTTAGGAATCAAAAAAACTAAATGTATTCAATACTTACATATGTACTCTCACCTCTCTCTCCTATCCACCCTTTCGTAGAGCTATAGTATGTTTCATTAAAGATGGTGATTCGATCCTTTCTACTAGATCCATCGGCCTGCAAATAACATTCATTACATTAAAGACGAATCAAATAATAATTTCATTGAAACTAAATAGTTTACACTTACACCATCATAACTATATTGCAGAAAAAACTTTAAACCTCCATGATGATTATATGGCAACTTAACATAATTTATGGAGTTTATTTCTAAACATTTTTGCAAAAAAAAAAAAAGTTAATTTGTAATAAAAAAAGTTAATTAATACTAAATATAAAATTTAACTAAGTTACATAACTATATGAGTTCTTCATGTTTTCACCAAATTACTAAGATATTTAAGAGATTTAAATAAATCCAAGTAAATAAACAAGAAATAGTAAATATGAATAAGATAGTGATAGTAGATAAGTGACCAAGTATAATACATAGTACCTCATTTAGTCACCATTTTAGCTAAAACAAGGTCAAATACTATTATCTTAAATTCATCAAACTCGAACAATCTGCACAAATACTCCCAATCCGCCGAAGTCTCACACAAATCATTGGGCATTTGTTTTAATCGATCATCCTAAGATAGGTGCGTGAGAATCTTATAATATTTGTGTATCTTCTGGCGGTGGTCGTAGTATCGGGCACTTATCAGTTTATTAGCCTCATTCCTAGCCGACTCTGGTCATGTACTAAAGTCTACAATAAATATATCCTACAAAAAAAAAAGATTTTTCAACATTTAACATATAAAATAGAACTTAAACTGATAAATACAATTTGAATACTTATACTAACCAATAACTGATCAAAAATAGGCCGTTTCTACTCCTCTGTAATCTTTCTCTAATCAGTCACTTGGAGCGGTGCAAACTTCTTCATGGCACCACCAAGCTTAATCATAAAAGATACCACATTTGTCCCTATAGGACGACCATAACACTTGTAAAATGTGAGGGGGATCTTTCCCCGGATTCTAACTAGTATTTGAGCCTGTCTCCGTGTGTTGCTCGTGTCTCTCTATGTTTCTTTTGTGTATGAGCTGCAAAACATTAACAAAAGTGTTAGATTATTGTTCAACATAATTATTATATAACAAAAATAATAAAAAAAGATTTATAAAGTGAAACAAACCATTTGATGTACCCTCCATATGCATGTTTGTGGAAGGTGGATCAATAACGGGTAGATTCGCAATCCGTTTAGGAGGCATATCTACAAAAGACAAACATCTGGTTAGACACACAACAATTAATACAATTTTTATTTAAACTATTTAAAAAATTTACTGTCCGACTGTAGTAAAAGGCAAATCAGATGGTGCAGCAACTACTAGCGAGTGACTGAAAAAAATAAAATTTATTTATTAAACTCAATCAAAAGATATAAATGCCATACATTCAATGAGACAATGGAACAAACTTCATATATCTAGCATTTTGTTTAAAATGATCAGCAGATTATAACAACCAAAGTAGTTACAACAACAACTAAGCAATATTCAAATTTAGTATAACTCTTCAATTAATTATGTACATGAGACAAATAGCATACTAATATAGAACCACAATTAAGTACACGTTCTCAAACTGTCAAACTGGACAATTCAGAATTTAACATCAAATTTTAAAATCATTATAGATTTTAAATTTCGATGCTAATTTTCAAACCGGGTCTAAGGTTTGTGAATGCATATGCATGACATGTATAGTTATTATTTTTAGATTTTAATAGGAGACTTTCTTCACTATTACGTAAAACAGTGAAAGAATATATTCACATTATTATGATTTGTACTTTGTTTTACAGTGCAGATGTGTATTCAATCTCAGAAAAACTGTAACTCATATTTAGCATTGTTAATGCAATTGAGTTAAATTACTTTGTTTTGCAAGAGTTTTATATTTTGTTTTTATATTAGTTATACTAGGTGTTGACGGTTCACCTAACACTAGCTAGTTGAATAAAACACTAGCTCAATTATACATGTTTTTTTCTGAATTACTTCTTTAGTACATGTAAGTTTGAATTTGCCCTCAATTGTACATGTTTTTTCATTGAATTATTTTGCTCCTTTAAAATTTTCTAAAAAATTTCAATTATCCTAATCTTTAAAAATAACATTTAATAGCCAAATTTGCCGATAAATCAAATGAAAGCTAGAAGCCCCATCAATAGGTAAATGCCAAAATAATCTTTTTGTTTAAATAATTCAATGAATAGCATGTTCTGTGCAAATATTTTATAAGTTAATATGTGGTTACATTATTGATAATCATTATAATTTTTATGAAAAATTACGAGCAGAACAGATTCATTTTTTGTAGGGTAATGAATGCCAAAGGAGAAAATGTTTTTTTTTTTTAATAATAAACTCTTCGTCGCTATTTCCTCTTTTTCCTGAGTGTTACATTTTAATTATGATCCCATTATGAAAGAAATTTTTGCCACAAAGGCAACACTATATCAATTACTATTTTATGTAATTTAAAAAAAATATTATTGATGTTGATGTGTATTTTCTAATGAGTTTTTTTTTTCTTGTGTATATTCATGATGATATAATCAGACATAGTTTAGTGTGTACCAAATGTAAGTTGAATTGCTGCATGAACTTTGGGAACATCAATGTTAAGAAAATTGAACCAAGCATGTGTTAGAGTAGAATGCCCAACGCCCCAATTAGATTGGGTATATTATACTATTTTGCTTTTGTAAAGACGATCTTATTGGAAATCATATTAATAAAAAGGCATTTTATTTATCTTATATCTTGCATTTTTTTTATTTATGCACATTAGATAAAGTTTTAGACCAAATTTAGCTACGGGGCATGGTCGCGCATATGATGGCGATCATGGAACATGCCTCTAAGGCTTTGGTCTTAAATAAGTTCTGAGTCGAGAGCTTTTTGAGATGAGACATCAAATAGTTCAGTAAGACTAGTACATATAATGCATGCTCGTGAGACGAGAATATTACATTCCATTGGCATTAGTATAGAGACGTAAGTGCATGTATGTGGGTGCTTGTTAGGGAACAAGTACACCGAATATGGCTCGCAAGAAATTCTTAATTGGAGACTTTGCCCGTCGAAATAAGAATTTTTGTGTTGCGATAGTACACGACTAGTCCTCAAACTTGAGACACGATGGTAGCCTTGTGTGCATCCTGCAACACTTTTATATATCTTCTGATTGGTTGACAATCACAAAGGGGGTATGTTGGGTGTTGCACTGGTGTGCATGGAAGTTTGTCAATGGCCAACATAGAATTCGACACTTGTCTTTTTAAACAAGGGAATCTCCTGTATTTTCATAGTTCATGATTCAAAAACCTTGGCCAAGGCAGTATGAATTGTGCTTCATCAAGAATCATTAGAATTTGAAATGAGATCACAGTTATTGAATCATTTAGGATTTCGACTTATAATGCATGCCTTAGATTCAATTAGGAGATTAGTTGTCGAAATGATCATACGTGTATGGTACTCACAACTGAAATAGGTTTATTCGCTATTTCATCTAAGACTAGTTTGCCATAATTACTTGTTAGGTGTTTTCATGGATAGTGAGGCTCTTGGAATTAAGGAGTTGATTCCAAGCGGATTAATTAATTAGAATAATTTTTATTCATAACTTACAAATATTGCAAACCCACTACTAACTTAGTAGTGAACCTAAGAGGATCACACATCTTTATGGAAAGTAACATTTCTAATTTTAGATTTTATCCAATGGTTGAAAATTAATTAATTAATACTGATCAATTAATTAATTAAGGGTTTTATTTAATTTAATGGTTAAATTAAATTATTCAATTAAGTAATTGAATTATTTAATTGGACCTAATTTGATTAGGAAGCCTAATTGGAGTAAATTAAATTAATCAATTGGATTGATTAAATTGGAATTGAATCAATTGAATTGATTTGGGAATTTTTTAGTCCAATCCCAAAATAAATATGGATAACTTAAAAAGCCCACTAAAGTATGAAGAGAATAAATTAAATAAATATGATTTATTTAAATTAATATATTTATAGATAAATAAATAT
This sequence comes from Paulownia fortunei, assembly GCA_019321725.1. Classification (NCBI taxonomy): domain Eukaryota; kingdom Viridiplantae; phylum Streptophyta; class Magnoliopsida; order Lamiales; family Paulowniaceae; genus Paulownia; species Paulownia fortunei. Next base: position 8,977,796 of record CM033111.1, read on the forward strand.
AGTGACCAATTTTATGGGATAAAATAGGCCACTAAGATTTAATATAATTATAGTATATATATATATATATATATGATATATATTTATCTTGATATTATTTGAAGAGTTCAAATTAATATCAACAATGTATGTAGACAATTTTAATGATTAATGTAGTATCAAATTAGTCCACATACAATAGGAGAGAGAAAAGAGAAGAGTATTTGGAAGATTTGTAATCCTTCCAAAATAAGGTTTTGAAATAGTTCAAAATTGAAAAACTTTCCAAAAGTTGAAAAAGGATTAAAATTTTCAGCCCTATATATATGAGGGATGAAAATTACATAATCAATTAAAAAAAAAATTGAGCAAAAATATTTTATTTAAAGTTTTTTATTTTTACTCTCCAAAAAAAGAAAAGAAAGAAAAAGAAAATCAGTTTCTTATTATTCTCTTCATATTATTGTTTCAAAAATTTAAAGAATCAATTTTTATTGTTTTTGAAAATATACTCCAGTTCTAAATTAGTAAACAATTAAAAGGATACTAGCGAATCCTTTTGATTGGTGTTACTTTTCGTATCGTGGACCTAATAGAGGGGAGACACTTGGATCCCTACGAGTTCTGATAGTTCAGAATAAGTAATTGATTGCTTCATTCCCTACAACAATCGGAGTGCACGAAATGTATAATCCGATTTTATATTTATTTATATATTCACTTGAATAAGCACGAATCGTTAAAATCGTTTTCGAATCAAAATGGTTAAATTTATGTTTGATAAAAATTTTAATTTTCCGCTGCATATACCCCTACGATTATAGTGAACCCAACAACATGTAATCATAGGCTTGCTACATTTATTTCATGAAAATTAGATTTTTGTGGAAAATATTTGAGCAATGTTGTCACAGACCACTGCATTGCATTTACTTAATATTTTTTTCCTGTTGAGGTCAATTATACGAGAATGATATTTTCTCCATTTCTTAAACATAAAGATTGCAAATGAGTGTTTTTAAGTGTTACCCTTGAAATGTAAACTTGATCAGTCAATGTTGCAAGAATATGGCTGACTTCCTGTCTAATGTTTTGCTTTCTCTTTGCTTATTCTTGATATCAGGTTGGAATTCTCTAAACTGTTCTTTTTTGATATATTTATCTGTTTGTTCACCTACCAGTAAATTGATTGTGGAAAAATGATTTGCTGCGATACAGTATATATTGTTTCGTAAAGCAAGTCCTGGAAACAACCCCTATGGTACTCAGTAAAAAATTGAAAATATTTTTTTAACTATCCCTTAAAAAAAAAGAAGAATCTCACCCACCGTTATTTAAGTTTTGTGGCTCTGTCCCTGAGAGCAACCACATCAGCAAATAGGATTAACTTACTGTTATGGTGCAGAAGGTACACAGCATGCTTCACTTTTACCTCTATATCTGCCATGAACCTAGTTCAATCTTCATGCGAAAAGAAGAAAATTTTTGAAAAAGAATTCTTGTAATGCCGTTGTAATTGAAGAAAAGGAAAGGATGTGTGGTGCAATCAGAATTACAGTGTGAAAATCTTCCTTTTTAGATCAAGTGATGGTATGTATAGATGTTGGTGTCTCCCTAAATTTTCAATGGAATAGGTCCAAACAATCTTATCCTATTCAATCCATGATCCTCATCTCTTGTATTATGAAACCTGAACTTCTCCCTAGTCCTTTCTGGATTCTGATATTTTTCTCCTGAAGTTCTGTATTCAGAGAGCTGAGGAAATATAAAAAAAAATTCTGCAATTGGTGTACAGAGTGCCAACTTGAGAAGAAAGAAAGACAGTACCAGTCTGCTGCTGCTACTACCAAACTGGTATACTGATATTTTGTACTTAAGAGGGTTTACTATCTTGCTTTTGTACTCTTAATGGCAAAAATGCACATTTTTTTTCTCTTACTTTAACTAGATCATCTTCAGAATTTTCCCATCAGAGAAAAAACAACACCAGCCATACGCATTACTGGATGTCGGTTGCTGGTCTACAGTTGGCTAAGAATGTCTGGAAAAAAGAGCTTAAGATAGGCTGCTGAAAGACTGATTGGTTTGGAGGTTTGCAAGAGATCAATACAGTGAAGTATTGATCTCACATAGGGGAGTTTTGGTTCTCTCCTCCACTCACCACTCACATAGGCAATCGCTCTTCCCTCGTGCATTAAGCTAATTTACTTCGCTTTCGATGAAGTGAGGAAAATATCATTTATGTGGATCCACTGCTATCTGTACATGTATCTTGAATTGGTTTTGAGTTCTAAAATGCTTCATTGGTTTTCCAGGAATTGCTGAGGAGAGAGGGTGAAACTGCTACTTGAGTTCCTCATTTTGTCTTTTGATTTCTCACACTGTGTTATATCTCAGCTCGTCGTTGGAGATCCAACTTCACTCTTAGTAGCATGTGAGGGATGATGGGTGTTGTCTGTTTCTTCTAGCTTCAGCATATGTGTACATGAATATTTAGGGACAAGCAAAATTGTTGGTATTAATCTGCTCTGCTGTCCTGAACAACAGTTTACTTCATGCGACAGTACAATCTTCTCTTTGGTTAAGCTCCTGCTCGAGGACTAGGACAACATCTTTTGGGTGTCTGCATCCACTTTGACAGAAATCAAATTGTTAATTAATTTTTTTATTCATTTTGATCCTTAAGATCATATTGTTCATCGCAAATTCTGACTTACAATGACCCTAAAGGAAGAAGTTATTTTTTAATTCAGCAGTCTTCTTAACTTGAATGTATTGCCATAGACTATGATTATTCTTTGTTAAGAAGCCAAGTTTGTGAAGGCCTTGTAGATCAGCATCGCATATAGAATACCATGTCTAGATGCTTTTGAAATTATGTCATCATAGACAAACTTGGATTTGCAGTATTAAATGGGATCGACTTAGGATCTCATGGTAGGAAGGGCGGTAGATGAAGTGTACTGCTAAATAACTGTATGGATTATACTTTTATATATGTATAAAATATTGTGCCAGTCTATGTAAACAAAAACTTTTATCCAAGGATTGGAGTAGCTGTTATATAATTGGTTAAATGTAACCAAATCAGGTCTCAGGTAAAATTTCCCAATAGTCTCACAGGTATAAGACGAGCAATCCAGGTAGTGTCCTCTCTGGGTTGGATTAAGTGCAAATACATCAGAAAGTAATATTGAATGCAAAAATCAACTCAAAATAATAAGAATTCACTTCAGATGATCTTAAGTGAACTGCCAGTTTCAAGCAAAGACATGAATGCAAAGTACCTCAATATTTTATCATGTAACAGTAACAACATATATGAATGCAAAATACCTCAATATTTTGTTACTCACCGTAATGTGCAAAATCTTTGCACATTACATGAATATACAGTACTTGTGCATAAAGATGTATTCTTACAAAATGAATGCCACTGATAAGTGGAATATTAGGTACATTATGTCAAATAAGAGAGAATCAATCCAAATATAGGACTAGTAAAGTCCAATTAGAAAACAAGTTAAGGAGACGCAAAATCTGCCAGGCACACAGTTAATACAGACTATAAAAAGCTCTTCGGCAACCTTAAAATTCGCGGCAGTATGTGAATCCTTATAAGTTACTAAATTGAAATCCAATTTGAGGAATATTCCACAAATTAATCTACAGACATAAGAAATCTAACAAGTGAACACAATTCATGTCAGTCAACTTATCCACTTGCACCATCTGATTTCTCCATTGCTTTTGGAATATATGTTGCAGAGGTAGCATGGTAGAAATACCATTTAATGAGGGTGATACACCAGGATCTTGATGCATATCAAAATCCTTCCAAGACCAGCTTGGTGGACTCTCTAGATGCATTAAAAAAAATTGAATTCCATTTACCACCGCATTTAAGTCTGTTTCCTCTTCCTCCCAAGAACAGGAGCTATCTGAAATCTGGGCCCACCCATCCGCCACTTCTTAAATGCAGCTATTGAAGATTGACCAGCTTCATACACTTCAAAATGAATTACCAAGATATAGCCATTAGAACAAACTCCTTTATATGGAAAACAGGAGAAAGTCAACTTGTAATTATGATGTGAATTTGCTATACATATTATTCACAGATTCCATGAACTCACATTTGGCTTCTTCATTAGTTAGAAGTGTCAAGTATTTGGGGGCCACTGCCAGTGTCAGAGTATGGGCCTTAATCAAGACTTCCTTGTATCTGGTCCGAAATGCCACAAGAAGGAATGGCCCTATGGTTTTGTCACCAATGCTGTTCATTATAAGATAAGAAGCCAAGCTCAGTGATAACTTCATAAACTCTAATATATGGTATGAAGTCCAAAATTCCGCAGCTGACATGCTTATACCACACATTTCCAGAACTTATGTAACAGCTATGAAGAAAGAGACTTCATCTAGCATGGCGTACATGTGACATGATTCAGTCCGTCAATCACAATACTGCAACTACTGTAGCCTGAAACTAGATGTGATAAGCTGTCATTATACTCTTGTACAATTACATCATTTGAAGGCCAACCATTTGTTGGATTGTTGAAGCATTCTTATACAGAAGCTGTGTATTTTAGAGTGAAAGGATAGTAGACTTGATTCAAGTATCATTGATTCTCGTAACATAAGTGTACTTCAGAAGGTACAGGATGGTGGTATACAGTAACTGATTAGGTAAATACTTATGTTCACTTTATAATAGCCTTCATTATTCCCAAGAAAAGGCACACATTCCTTCCAATCCCATTTCAATTGAAAGTCACAAAAATCAATTGCAATAAGGGTTTTAACAAATGGCCACATATGGAGGTCCTAACATGCACATGCACACAACAGTCTTCAAGAGTTCTGTTTTATTTTATATTCTCCCGCAAAAGTATGGCAAAGAAATGGTTGGGAAACAGGTGCAGGAGCGTGAATGTTCAGAATATAACCAAAGGAGCGGAAGAAACTTACAGTGGTGCAATCTTACACCCTAATTCATAAAAATATGGACATCGATTTCTTAGATCCACATGCGCAGCATCAGCCCCTATCTCTTCCCGTGTTTTAGATCTGGCAAGGAATAAAAACGAAACTAAGCAGCAAAAAGACAAAAGAATTCAAATATCCCAGAACAAAATATACGACAAAACATAATTATCCAAGAAATTTCAATACATTATAAAATATCTGTGGTTCTATGAAGCACGACATTTATTTGGAGCAGAGAAAAAAAATTAAAAGCATGGGGGAGATAAACTAGAACATATTCAAATATTTTTCTTCAAATTGTATAAATTCATTTTTCTTGCAACGTCATTGTAACTAAAAGAAAAAAAATTGATAAACTTTGCATTTCTTTGGCTTTCAACCTTTTTCTCGCGGAACAGGAATAAACTATTCATTGGAATGCAAACAATGAAAACCCCTTCATGGTCAGTCCTTTATTAATTTCATGAAAAAGAAAAGGTATAAAAGCATAAACTAGGATTAAAATGAGATATTACTCTCTGTCAAAACACGGAGGAACCCTTATAGATATAAGTTGTCTCAAGTACAATTCACGGACCAGCCAGAAGGGCAGTTCTACTCTGGAACCAGCTTCCACCTGAAATCGGGGAAATAGTCAGTTATGGAGTTAGACAATGAGTATTGGTTGAAGATTTAATTAACAAGAATATCCTATTCTCTGCCAGCTTAAACTACTATATGAGGAACAAGCACCATTAGCACCAATACCTTATCTGTATCGTCGCTTGAGTCAAAAATCCCAACCCCATTTGCACCATGTTGGAATACAGATGGAACAAGCTAAAAATTAGCCAGAAGCAAAGCAAAAACATACATCAGAATCACCATTTTTCAATTTTAAATGATGCAAAACAAGATTTCAGGCATATACCTCTTCTTCAGCTAATATATCATCAATGTCATAATAATTGGCCATGTAATCGATCCTAATATGTATCAAAAATCAAACTTCAACAGTTATTTAAAGCTGCAATCTGCAAAAAACAAAAAAATCTAAAAACACAGAATTTGACTAAATTTCTCCAATTTTTTAACAAAGACAAAGAAGCCATAGACTTAACATTTCACCAAGAAAAAACAAAAACTTAAAATAGAGCAGAATTAAAGCCGACATCTAACGGTTTATTAGGCAACAATGAAAAGAGATACAGCGCAAACGGTTTCACCAAATTACAGTGAAGCACAAATGTATAACAGAAATAGAGAATACCCTTTAAAATAATCTAAAATGACTACAAATACACACCCCGCAAATCTTTTGAAGAATAATATACAGATTGCAAAACATATAAATAAGAAAATAAAACGCACAAACAAATTCAAATTGAGAGAGAAAGAGAAGAGGGTACCTGGCAATGCTGAGCAAAATGCTGATTTTAGGCAGTAAAAGACTAATCCTTTTACATCGAAGATTTCTTCTCTGAATTTTCCTTCTTGTTCAGGTGGCGCCAATACCTTGGAGCGAGGTGACTGGGGGAAGACTTTGAAGCGGGAGACTACAGATATTTGGAAATTTGGGTGAAATTTTAAGGTTAGCGTTTGGACTGTTTTTTTGTATTTTATATATATACACATACATACATATACTGATATTACTGCTATAGTTTTTTTGAAACATTTAAACAAAATATCTATGTAATGTCACTAAAATATATTTTAAAAAAAATCCAATGACAGCAATATCATCACAAAAATAATCACATTGACTAACAACAATGTAAATTAGTATTAGGGGTGTAAACCTATTGAATCTAACACATTATTGTTAAATTTTATTTAAATTTTATTTAATTTTAAAAATTATATTTAAATTTAGTTTGATTGTAAATTGAATTGAATTTGAATGAATTTTAATCGAACAAATATGAATTGAATTTGAATAACTTGATTTTTTTATATATATTTTATTATTATTTTTACTAATCGAGTTGAATTTAAATTGAGTTTTAGATCTTATCGAACAAAAAAATAAATACAAATTTGATTCGTGAACAAGTGAGTCCAAACGAACTTTTAATAAATAATTTTAAATTAAATATTGAATAATTTAATTTATTTTTAAAAAAATTAAATTTTAACTAGAGGACTAATTATTGTATGGACAAAGCTAATAGCCCGAAAACAAAGATAACTCATTAGATACATAGAAGCCACATGTACTAATGGGAATGAGTTACTTTTAGGGACGATAAAAGAGCGATTGGGACGAATTTGGTTAAATTTGAAACTTACCCTCTAAAAGAAAATTGGATCCGAGATTTGGTCCACCTTCCCCCCTCCCTCTCTCTCTCTCTCTATAAATGTATATATATACGCACACGCATATGTCCTCATATTTTAATTAGCGATATTCAGTTGTGGATAACTACAGGGTTTTGATTGATTTTTAGGGATTCCGACTGTGTTCAGAAGACCCCAACGCCTCATCAAGAACGAAAGCGAAAAAGAAAAATAAAAAAAAATTACAGATATCGAGGCCTCGTTGGATGTATTTTTGGGTTTTTGAATTTTAATTATAGTATACCTGTAGAGAGAGAGAGCGAAAAATAGTAGAAGAGAGGGATACAGAGGGAGAGTTTTGTTTATTTTTCAGGTGTTTTTGTTTCCTGATTTTGGTTGTATTTTTTTCCTCCTTTGTAGCATCTCTGGAATTCAATAAAAAAATCAAAGAATGCTGTTTTTTCTTTTTTATAGTTGATTGATTGTTTAATATAATAATTATTATTATTTTTCTGTTTGTTGAGAGTTGATTGTTAACTCTTATTAGAAATAAAAAAAGAGATTTCTGTTGTTGTTTTATTGTCATTTTCTTCTTCTCTTTTTGCTGTTTTAAGAGAAGAAATTATACTTTGAATTTTTGAGAAGAGGATAGTTGATGGGTAGCCCTGGATCGGGTAATTTGGCTGCTGCAGCTCGTATTGGATTATCTGAGCCAATTTCAACTGGTGGCCCCAGTGAATTAGATGTTATTAAGACTCGTGAGTTGGAAAAGGTTGGCTTTTTATATACTTTTCATAGTTTTACATATATTCTGCTGAACTTTTGCTTGAAATTTGAGGTTGTTTTTGTTTTCTGAGTAGTGGTGGGGGATTAGTTAGGTTTTTGAAGATACTTATGTCATTTTGTTCCCTAAGGTTCGATTATGGCTTTGAATTGGAATCAAAAACTCATTGACAAAATTGAAATTATTATTGAATTCAATCGATGATGCATTCTGAACATTGGCTATAAAATTTAATTGGATTTCCTAGAATTTCAGTTTTGAGTGTGAATTTGATGTCAACGGCATTAGCTCTTTACACCCTGATTGCTACAAGAAAAAAAAAATGCTAGAGAAAACATTTGGTTGTTTGGTTGCATGAGAAAATACTGGAGAAAATGTCATGTAATTGCGGAAAACTCATTTTTATTTAAAAAATGTGAGGAAAACGCTTAAGAAAAAGGATTATTCGCTTCTCTCCTTGCTCCAACATAGCCATCACCTCTCTCCTCACTATTGTTTTCCTTGGACAACAGAACAAGTTTTGGATTTTGTACTTCTTTGATTTGCTCATTTTTCCTACTATTTTGCTTTGCTCATCAAAATCATTAAACCAAACTGAGTGTTAAAAGATAGGAAAAATTTAACTTTTTGACTACTCATATTAAAATTAAAAATCACCTTTGGAGACCTCTGGGATACAAACACATGAATTGCATTAAAGAAGAGATAATCTCAACTTTCTTTAGTTGAACCTCTTTAGGTGGTGTAACTTACTATTAGTATATTGAACAAGGTAATAGAACACCTTTTGGCACCCTGATGTTTTAGCCTATTGCAAAATTTTAGATTTTTTATTGTAATTTTGGCTACCAACTTCACACAATTGCTTTGTGTCTTGAGTTTGTTGTTCTTAGGAAGGTAAAAAGGAAAGAATATAAGCTAATTTTATTTATTGGCAAAATTTGCTTGTGTTCTAGGATTTATTGCCATTTGTTTAACATTCAGTTCCTTTTTTCCTTTTTTCCTTTTTTGTTGAAGCAAAGGAAATAAGTGTTGGAATTACTACTTGATTCTGGCTGAAAATTTTGATTACATCTAGCTAAATTTTCTTTCTATTTCCTTCTTTCTGTAGGGACTACTGTTGATTGAAAGAACTTTATATTTTCTTTTAATATTCTCTCTTATGAATTGTGCAATACTTAGAGGTAAATCAGTTGATTATCAAGTGGAAGTGGCCTGTAAGTGCTCTTACTTGTGAATGGGCTATCAGTTTCTTGCAGATGCGGGATTGTATGAAAGTCATGAAGAAGCTATCAAAAGGGAGGAAGTTCTTGGTAGATTGGACCAGGTCACCTATTGTAATCATAAACTATCTACTTGTTCTTTATCCAGTGGTTGATGCAAGAATTATTGATCTGGGATTATTTCACAGATTGTGAAGACGTGGGTGAAGAATATTAGCCGTGCCAAAGGATATAATGAGTCAATAGTCCATGGGGCGAATGCAAAAATTTTCACATTTGGTTCTTATCGGCTTGGTGTATGAATTTTGTCGCTTCCTTTGTTTTCCCACCTTTTGTCATTTGTACTCTTTTTCTTTAGTTTTGTTCCTTCACATCATTGCCTTTGCATTATGTGGACAGCCAAGTGAGACCAACTCCTTCGATTAATCTTTTGATGCTTAGGATATATGTTTATGACTATTTTTCGGTTTTGTGCAAAACTCTGTCATTATCCATTCTCTTCTGTAAGGGCATTGTAGGGTTTATAAGGTTTTTACCAGGGAAAAAAGAAAAGAAAAAGTTAGTTGTCCTTATTTTGCTGTCAATGCTGCATCTGTGACTATGTTATTGCCTTTCTGAAATTTTCAGGTTCTTGATAGCTAAGTTATAGAAAGTTAGTGCATATTTAACTTTAGACAATTGATGGTTTCAGGAACTGGTGCTTTATCTCCTCTTTAATATGTGGATGGTACTGCCCTCTTTCATTTTGTTTCAGTGCCTTTTGACCAAAATCATCTAACGCTAGTTTGTGTCTCATCTGTAAACCTTACTTAAGTGGAAACTAACAATTTATACTACAAACTCATAACTTAACTTGTCAGGCCTCTGAGAAAAAAATTCTCTGTTTCTATCAACCAAAAACTGCTGGCTGAGTTAGATGGTTGCATCGCTTAGCTTGCAAAGCTCTGGAACTAAGTAGGTTTTGAGGCTATTTTCTCAAGAAATATGCTGTAAACCATGTGAAAAAAATGGAATCAGTTCGGCTGTCTATAAAGAAACAACCAGAGCTATGTCAATCTGTTAATGGTGGTTATAGGAGCTAGGAATTTTGTGTGTAGTGAATGCATATCTCATTTTAGCAAATTATATCTAGAAGTTTTAAAAGATGAATGAATTTCTTACTGTGATAAAAGGATGCCAAAACTCTCATGTCTTTTGAGTAAGTTTTAGCGAGATGAAAATTCCATTGTCAGGAGAATTAGTACTAATAGTTGATGAATGAAAAGTAATTTAATAAGTGAATGTAATTTTCTTTTTTGGATAGTATCCTAGTTATCACAGAAATACCTAGAGAACATAATCATCTAAATCGTAGAAGTTCTATGCAGAAGCTAAATTGCTGCCCTTTTATTAGGCTTTAATTGGCAGGAAGTTTCTCTGAACTTGGTATATGTTGTGTTAGATGAAACTGATCTCAGGTACAAGCTATTATATATCTTCTTCAAGGGCAGATATGCATTGTTGTAAACACTTTCTTTGAATCGCTTGTAACTATGTGTGCAGCAAGTGACTAAAGCTAAAAGCTGTTTTCCATATTATATGTTGTTGATTATGGTCATAGGTTGGAATCTGAAGTTACTTTTACTTTTAGTAAAACTTGAAATGTTAATAGAGTTTGAGTTTCATTTGGCTGGGGTTAATAGATGAAGATATCTAGATTTCATTTACATGACCTTGATAAATTGATGAACTCTTGAAACATGATCAAGCAAAAGCCAAATAGAATAACTAACCCTGGAAAGGATGAATGCTTATAATATTCAAATTCTTTCCTGGTCTTAATTGTGGAAATTGTTGGTTTGTTTTCAAAGGTTGCCTGACGTGCCTTTGAGGATCGACTTATAGTTGTTTTCTTCTATTTTATAGGTACACGGGCCTGGTGCTGATATTGATACCTTGTGCGTTGGACCAAAGCATGCCAGTCGAAATGTAGGCTCTTGCTCTATATCCTATTTAATTTGATACTTGTTGAATGTAGAAAATAACTTTGTCTTATACAGGAAGACTTCTTTGGTGAACTTCACAAAATGCTGTCTGAGATGCCTGAAGTACGACAGCTTCATCCTGTACCAGATGCTCATGTTCCTGTGATGAGGTTCAAGTTCAATGGTGTTTCTATAGATCTACTTTATGCAAATGTGTCCCTCTGGGTTATTCCTGAAGTATGAGCCTTTTGTCTTTACGATAATGAGTTTTCAGTATGTAGAGCTTTCCGTTTTTGTTTCATGTATCATACTCTTCAATTTCGTACTGATGACTGATGTAGCAATATGTTTGCCTGTGTAAATATCCTCATCTTTTTTCCTTTTCTTTGTCTTCTGATGTGTATGCAAATTTTATGACACTATTTATTAGATAGGAATTTGGTTTTGTAATACAGTGATGTCATTTGAAAATTTCTTTTAACTAACGTTTTGTTGCCAGTTATTCAATGGTACCCAGCTGTAGGACATGATACCTTATTAATTTAATCGAGTTGTTGGGTTTTGATCATATTTGTGTTGGTTTGTCCGTTCAATTTTCACACCATCTATAGTCTGGCAAATTTTCTGTGTGGAGGATTCCTTGACAACTTTCAATTTATAAAATGGCAAATGCTGTCTGATGTATGCTAGTATGGTAAACATTGATGCCTTTTTGTGACGAAAATGACTTGGGAAGAAGTCCAGGCAGCTTTATAAACAATTCCTGTTTGGACTAATATGAATCTTAATTGTACTAAATTTTGGTTTTCTGTTACTCTTTTTTGTTTTGCTTTTTTTTTTTTTTTTCATTTTGGATCATGATTTTGTATTTTGGCCTAGTCCTTGTTTTGATGATGTGATGCCCTAGTTTATAGCTGTTTTTGGCTGATACCTTTAAAAAATTTCCCTTACTTTTTGGGCACCCCACCTCCCCCCCCCCCCCCCCCCAAAAAAAAAACAAAGAAAATGTTGATGCTGCTATGCCGATCACCTGATTGAAGCATACGTGTCATTTATATCATTGGGCATTTATGTATACAGGCTTTAGCATTAGTAGATGTCTTTCATGAGTTTTGACTATTGAAATACTTTTTCGGAGTATTCCACGATCATTTTTCCTTGTGTGCTGTTATTGGTTTGCTTGTAGGACTTGGATATTTCACAAGAATCTATTCTGCAAAATGTGGATGACCAGACTGTTCGTAGTCTCAATGGTTGTAGAGTGACTGATCAAATATTGCGTCTGGTCCCAAATATTCAGGTGTGTGAATAGTACAACTAAAAGTTGAAGTATTTGTTTTGAGCATGATTTCTAAATTGTATTGTTCTTTTATCTTTTAGACTTTTCGGACTACACTTAGATGTATGAGGTTGTGGGCGAAGCGGCGTGGAGTTTATTCAAATGTGAGGAAATTAAGACCATAGCTTCGTTCTTTTCACTCATTCTATATGTGTTATCTATAGAATATGTAAGCATTTGGATTTTGTTTAAGTCGTTCTTGCCCTTAAGCTGCTTTTCCATATGGTCAGGTTACCGGTTTCCTTGGTGGTATTAATTGGGCATTGCTTGTTGCCCGCATTTGCCAGCTGTACCCAAATGCTCTGCCTAGCATGTTGGTATCTCGCTTTTTCAGGGTGTACAATTTGTGGCGCTGGCCAAATCCTGTTATGTTGTGTCCAATTCAAGAAGGATCTTTAGGACTTTCTTTTTGGGATCCTAGAAGAAATTTTAAGGACAGGTCACACCTGATGCCCATAATAACTCCTGCATATCCCTGCATGAACTCTAGCTACAATGTGTCAACAAGCACATTGCGGGTCATGATGGAAGAATTTCATAGGGGGAATGAAATATGTGCGGTACTTTATTCTGCAGTTATTATCTTTTCTAGTTAAAATTGGATGTATGTTATTCTATTTGAAGCCTTGCTTTGTGCCTGATGCTTAGTGTTGGTTTGCCTTACCTCAACAATTATTAACTACAAATGTAGGTTTGTAGATGCTACTTACCTTAAGTGTGATTACATGTTCATGATTTCTTGGACAACATTTTAAACTTTTGCTCATAGAAAGTTGATTTTCCTTCATTTTATATCAAGTAGTCATTCTTCTAGTCTGATTGGCTTTTCCTGGAGTGCGACATCGGTATTTGATCAGAACCACATTTCTACATACTGTTATTTCTCGGAGTGGGTCCCAACTATAAAGGTGAAAAAAGAACACTCATAGGTGGAGAACTGTGTAGGAAAATTGGCTCTATTAAAGACAACAATATCTTATTTTTATTCCCGAAGACTTAAAAAATATAGCTGATTTTCTAATATAGGTCATATTCAAGGTACAAGGAATCTTTCTAGGTACAGTTCAGATCCAAGTAATTAAGGACAATAGTTGTCCTATGTAGTGTTTTCTCAGGAAATCATTCTTGGTTGGTTGCATTAATTGATATATTCTGGTTGCATTTTCTCGCTCCTGGTTGCCATGCCACCTGGTGTAAAAAAGTTGTTGAATTCTGTGACATGATGTTGATTGCTATTTTTTCTGGATTATGTTTTCTATTTAAGATATTTCAGCCTGGTTTCCAGCTAGTAAAGTTTCATTGTGGCAGAATTTATTCTTGGATCTATATATGTTCTGGAAATAAGTTCCCTGTCTGTAACAGTCATTTATTTTTGTTGAATTTGGCATTTACTCAGCTATTTGATGGAATATGCTTGGGCAGTTCATTATAGTCCACTTCTGAATACATCTTCTATCTCGTCTTTATGCTTTTTTGTGCTTCCGGATTTATTCCAGGATGTATACTGTTGTTTTATGTGTGACTTCTGTTAACTTTGGTTATTGTGTATGGTAGGCAATAGAAGCAAATAAGGCTAGCTGGGGTGCTCTTTTTGAGCCTTTCACCTTCTTTGAAGCGTACAGAAATTATCTGCAGATAGACATAGCAGCAGAGACTGATGATGACTTAATGAATTGGAGAGGCTGGGTTGAGTCCAGAATACGCTTGCTTACTTTAAAGGTTTGTGGAACTGTTATCTATTTATTTATTTTTTATTTGTTGATTATTTGGTATCAGTTTAATTTTATTGTTTGTTGATTTTTCTTTCTGTTTAACAATTTTTGCTGTCAATAATCCAGATTGAAAGGGACACGAATGAGGTACTTCAGTGCCATCCTCACCCTGGCGAATTTTCAGATAAATCTAAGCCATTTCACCACAGTTATTTTATGGGTTTGCGAAGGAAGCAAGGTGCTAACCCTCAAGAAGGCGAACAATTTGATATAAGGATGACAGTTGAGAATTTTAAGTGCGATGTATATGCGTACTCATTCTGGAAGCCAACAATGTGGATTCATGTATGTCACGTTAAACGAAAAGACATACCTAACTTTGTCTTCCCTGGTGGAGTCCGGCCTTCTCCCCCTGCCAGAAGCACTGATGAGATTCGCTCAGTTCAAAAATTACTTGGATCCAATTCTCCACAAGCCGATGCTGTTATGAGCAGGAAGAAGAGAAAACAAGATGAAGTCAATAGAGGAGTTAGCTTGATGGAGTCCTCGAGCACTGGCTTGTGTATTAGTGATGCAACTTCATTGGATGAAACAGTGGCAAGGAAAAAATTTGCACCTGATTTTAGTGGCACCACAAGTAATGTGGGATTTCCTGAGAATATATCCAGCCATGGCCCTGAAATTGCAGGATCTGGTCAAAGCAAATATGCTGCTGGGCCTTCATCTTCTTCTGGTGCTTTTCCAGGTTCATTGGCAATGGAAAAGCATGTCACTGAGCAATCTTCTGCACAGATTATTAATCACCACGGTTCTTCGGATGTAATTGATGGGCTTGTAGGTGTACAGTTGAAGAGTGAAATTCAACACAATGGTGAGACAGAAGGAATTAAACCATCAGTGTCCTTCACATCGGAGCAAGCTGTAGGAGTAACAACAGCAGGGAATGGGGCCACTTTCTCCAAGATTCAACAGAAGGGTGATTTGGAGGAGCTTGAGGTCTTGTCAGCTAAATCTTTTTGCTTGTACCTGTATGCAGAAATGATTTTTTCTTGTTTCTTTGTTCGATCTTGTATTTTGAAATGCCAAGTTGTGGTTAAGATCCATGGTTGTAGTTGTAGGTGCAGCCTGTAGTTTGTGCATGCATAGTTACAGATGTTGGCAATGTGGTGCATTTTAATTGGAATCGGAAAGAAATGTGCTAGAGTTTCTCATTCTCTATCGCCTATTCCAGTTTTCCTTACCATGGATTATGTTCCAGAAATTGTGTTTGCATAAACTTAACTTTTACACAAACATGCATAGGCCCTTGTCGATGTTTGGCATGAGCATACAGTACAAGAATGTTTGGATCAAGTCAGTCGTGATGAAGAAATTGCATAACAATCAAGAAGTATTATGATTGTGGGTCTCTTCTTATGTGTATCTTGGTTTATTGCAACTATTCCTTGTGATGAAGAAATTGCATAACAATTAAGAAGTACTATGATTGTGGATCTCCTATTATGTGTATCTTGGTTTATTGCAACTATTCTTTGTGTATAAGGGAATGGAGATTGACTTCTGACCTTTTCTCCTCTGTTTTTGCCATTTGCTTGTATATAGCCTCTTGAATTGTCTGTAACAACTGCAACCACGTCTACCTCAGTGAACGTGCCAGCTCAGAAGCCCCTTATAAGGTATCTGTCTACACAAGGTGATTTAGTTGAATATTTTTACCATGTTTCTCAACTTCTATTGCCGGTTAAGATCGTAATATGCAGTTTATGCAAAAGTCCTGGTTGGTCTGTGATTCACACTGGTTTATTTGCAGGTTCAGTTTCATCTCTTTACCTAAGGCAACTGGGAAGAGTGCATAGAGGGATTTGTTCAGAGCATGCGGCTGGAATCACAATCTTATCAAAACCTCTTGGGATCTTAGCATTAGCCGTGAGGAAGAAGGAATGGAATGAAGATTCACCCCAAGTTGTGATCATTCAGGTCATGGTCTTGCAGATGTAATAAAATGTTGAGAGATTCTTCCTTTTGCAGCGCACATCTTAACTAGACCAACTTCGGTGCAACCATAGTTGGGTGCTGGCAGGAGTGTTGTAAATTATTTGTACCAACTGTATCATGGAATCTGTTTCGTATAGATGTTAAATGCAATTAAAGTATTTTACCTTGGCTATGTTCAACTCTCTCGTGTCTTGGAAGTAGTATTCCTTAGCTGCCTTGGAAGTGGTTCAGTGTGCTGTATCCTGTAACAATTCACGCATGGCTCTGTTGATATTGGGATAATGGGCTCCATTCTTTACTATGGTTATTCATATTCAGGGAGGTCCATTGGTAAGGGTTGAGTGCGTTTCTGTGGAGAGACTGCCCTTATTCACGCCACTACACATTTTGCGATCGATTGATCAGTGTCTTGTGTCTCTCTGAGTCTGCTTTCATTTCAACTTGATTAAATCAATTTGATGCCCTCCCAGATTCATGAAGAAATAGATCTGTAATTTTTTTTCTTGAATATGATTTACTTGCGCTAATGCTCTGGGATGTCTCATGCTGAATATGGCGTTTCGATTTTCCAATATTTTGACCTTAGTATTACATTGATATGTCGTGCCGCTAAATCAAGGGAAAACGTCTAGCAGAAAGAAAAGAAATAAGTCGTATGCTCAAGTCTGTTCATACAACAGAAACTTTGGCTACAGGGAAAAGATAAGGTTCATGAGGGTATATACTCCTATGAGATAATACTGACCTATCTCGTCCTTTTATTTACATTTACGAGTCGGATTTTTGGATAAATCAGAAGGATCAATTCCTTGCAATGTACTATTGAATAATTTCGTCAATGATATATATATGTATATATTTTATATATTGATACTAACACTTGATTTGTTCACTAGATTAATATAAAAAAGATAATTTGTCTATTTAATTATTAAGGTAGTAGTGTGACTCATTATTTTCTAGTAGGAGTTTCGGAGAAGTATGGTTTCGCCTGCAGTGTTTGTAAACCAATCATTTTTGTGATAGATTATTTTTATTTTTATTTTTGATATTTCAGGCGTTCGCGTTTGGTCTGGCTAATTTTAAAAACAGATGGCTTTCCCTTTTCGTTCATCTACATGGTAAATTTGAACGTGAACTCAACTTATATATGTTTAGAGTGGACATTCACAAATGACGATTTTTTCTCCTGGTTCGTCCGTTTGATAAATATGAACGTGGACACAAGTTTATACATATTCTTGTGTGGTCATTCACATATGACACCTGTCGAACTTTAGTATCAACATCCTATATAGGGTTAGAAGACAATACCCATAAGGGGTTATTGAGACATTTGGGGGAATCGAATATGCGATCCTCCATGTGATATTCCATACAGTTTATCATTGCATCACTTCATGTGAGAGAATGATAGAGTGTTTTTAATTTAATCTTAATAAAGATGTAATGATGGACTCACATGAACTTATGATTCAATTTAATTATTTTAGAATGATAGAAAACTCCTGTATATGATATTCAAGAGGAATTCTATGCTAGTTGTCCTTTACATATTCTTTTTCTCCCATCCAAAAAAATAATTAAGTAAAGAAAATTTGCCAATTTATGCTCAATGACAATGATATTGACCACATCAATCTCGTATTCTATGATTATTTATTTTCTGGTTAGGTTAACTACGTGTGGAGAGTGGATCGTCAACAGCATAGAGTCATGCTAAGAAAAAGACATCCAAAACTGGTTTTAAATAAAGGCAAAACATAAATAAATAAGTATAAACAAAATATTCATCTTTATTTCTATTGCATAGTGATGATGAAATGATTAAGAGTTGATTAAAAAAATAAAATAAATTAAATAATTTAATCTTCATTATCATCATAAAATCTATCTCGAATGTTCTACTCATAATAATTTATTCTTAAAATAATTAGAAATGTTGATTATTTTGAAAGTTTAGCGAAAGTGGCAGGAGATTAATATATATTTAAAATAGAATATTATTAATAATATGTATGGACATCCTTGCGCATCCCACTTTTGTTACAGCTTATAATTAAGACATTCTAATTAGGTATGGGGTTACTTTCTTAGCTTTGGAAATCCCATTATTTAAATATTTAATCTTCCTCCTAATGACTTTCTTAACTAGCCTTTTTTTAGGGGGTTTATAGAGATTAATCATAGTTGTGCTCAAGTCAGGCTTGTCTCCATACCTAGCTATCCCCAATAATTTTTCTCTTTCCTATTTCTTGAGTGTGAATTTTCTTTTCTGTTTTTTTATTTATAAAAACAATAATTCAGATTATTTATTGGAAGAGGACAGTGTAAATTAAGTGGAGCCTTTTTTTTTCAATACAAAAATATTTTCAGACCGTGGGTTTCAATTAATATTTATTTCGTTGTTTTTAACTAATTATTTCTTTTAAATGATGTTTTTCCAATATGTATGCTAACCAAAAGTAGAAGAATTTATTGTACTCAATGAAAAATATTTTAACTTGATTTATAAATAATTTCTTTGAAAAAGTTCATTCAAATATATATATTTTTATCATTATTTTTCAATAATTCATCTAAATACAATTCCATTCTTCGTGCATTTCTCAATCTCATTCTAAAAAATACATCTCCTCAAAATATTTCTCCAAAAACATATGGTAAAGCAATCAAACATGAATCAAAATAATGGTAATTAAATCAATATAATCATAGAACAAAGCCCATTTTTAAGTTAGAAAGAAACTATTAAATTGATAAGTAACCATATCTCTGGTGATCTTTATATTCAAGATATTGTACTTATAAATTTTTTAGACCTAAATTTTTAGTGTTTGACCTATTCCTTATTGTTAAAGTGAAAGATCAATCTTTAAGACTTGTACAAATAAAGAGTAACACTAAAATAATCCTTTTTGTGTGGCACTCAACATAAATATTTTCCTTGACCTATGTCATGAAGAAACTATTGACCATCCCACCCTAGAAAGACCCTAACTTAAATGTGGATGATGA
>CM033111.1:10797160-10960644 GCA_019321725.1 Paulownia fortunei
TGTTCTAAAAATGATTGGAGTTTAAGAGACATTCAATTGAAAGTTTGGACTTACAAAAGAAATTTAGGTTGGGATAGAAGATAAGTGTGGGGGAGTTTCTCTAAAAGAAAAAAAAAGAAAAAAAAAGAAAAAAAAACATTAAAAAAAAAAAAAAAGTTGCAAAGTGCTACAAGTTGCAACTAAAAATGAGATGTTGCAAGATGAATAAGAGGGGTCCAATTCAATAACAATAGACTCCAGTGTGAAATTTGTGGAGTTGGAGAATTTTTTTATCGATAAATTTTATGTCTCTGATTCCATGAAGTTTTTAGAACCTTTGTTGCATCCTATCCTTTTATTTCTTAGCTACATCACCACCCTTTGGCCCCATTACAACCTTTGTTAAAGACCTTTTGATTTCGTGTGGTGCCTTCAGTGTAGTGGAGATTTGCACCAAAGGAAGAGCCTATGATGTTTAACTTTTCTGTTAGAGATTGGGTGAAGGTTTTGTAAGGTTTTATGAGAATTCACTTATTTGAAACATGCATAGTTTCATCACTATTGACATTAACTGTCCACACACACACTTGAGTATGATTATTATGGAAATGTATTGATTTTTGAATGACTAAGAGTTAAACTCAACACTTGTTTGATTTTATTTCCATATTACTTTGTTGCTTCATGAGAATAAAAGTTGGAAGATAGTTATTATAGGTGTTTGTAGGTATCACTGCTGGAAACCTTCACGAGACTATAACTCGTCCTCTATGGGCCACCTAGGGGTTTAAAGGCTTGTTGCATATGCTAATTGCAATCGTGTTTTCCTACGAAAGTGGATTAGTTTATGTTTGTTTTAAGCTTGTTCGAGGACAAGCAAGGGTTAAGTGTGGGGAATTTGATAAGTGCATATTTTGACATATTTTTATATCAAATCCTTTATACTTTTCTTGCTTTATTCTTGTTAATATTTTTGTTTTATTAATGTTTTGTGTTAGGGAATAAATGGAAGCATGTTTCCAGACTTGTGCAGTTTTTGTAATTTGAGCATAACTTCATGATCAAAAGCTCTATGGACCTGAAGCTTGTTTCATTTGAAATCCAAGAGATAGAGGTACAACTTTTATGTTGGAGGTTCAGCCCAATTCAGTCTTGATGATAGCAGAAAATTCATCCAAGTAATTACACAAAATGGATCACCAAAATTTAGATCAGAGTTCAGCCCAGTATTGACTTATTTTACCAATTCGGTTATATATCTTGAGCCTAAATTTATTTTGGTCTGAAATTCGGATATGTTATACCCAAGAGGTAAATAAACAAGTTTGATGAAGACAAGATGGTGTGAAAATGTGTCATAATGGTAAAACCATAGGCTGCAAGTTGCTGCTGATGTTACAGGGCGGCTCTTGGACATGACTCGGTAATTTGACCATATCTCCTTCATCCGATCGCCAAAGTTGACAAAAGATATATGAAAATATATCAGCGTTGAAAGATCTACAATTTTTATTCTTTACGTATCTTCAAACTCTAGCTGTATCTAATTGAAAAATATAATTCAATTCAGTGGTTGAGAAATTTGTGTAACAACTTACCAACTCTTGGCAACTAGCATACCACTTGATTAACCCCTCCATTATTTGTTTGGCCTCTAGCTTACTCCAAGTACTATAAATAGGCCATGTATTCAGCTTGTAAGAGGAGGGGGGGTAGAGGGTTTCTTCAGGCTAAGTTATCTAGTTTGTATTGTAAGTTTTCTAGTAGTAATAGAAATGCATTCTCTAGTTTCTCTTATATTTTTAGTCTTTGTTATTTTTATTATGTCTTTCTAAATTTCATTTTGCTGAGAAAAAAGGGTGAATCTCTTGATGGAGGAAGAAAAATGGTTATAAGGGTAGAAATTGTTTAAGTATGTTGTATTATTATTATTATTTTTGATCTAAACCCTACTTATTTTTGTGGTGATTCTTGATTTATGTATCTTCAATGGCACAACAAATACTTAGGTTCATTTAGCTTATTGTACGGTTTTACCCCACCGACTGCTAATGTGAAACCTTGATTTGTTGTTGACGAAGGAGTATATAAATGCTTGATCCCATAAATAAGTGTTGGCGTTAAGAGATAATTTGCAATAGTAAGACAATATCATGATTACCTTATTGCATGAGTTACTTGATAATATCTTCCCATTGGAACCTTCATTATGTATGGATTCCAATTGTGGCAATTAATAGAGGTAAAAAGAATAAATAACCATTTATCTATCCAAAACTCAAGAGTGGATCCCTAATCCTCAGTACTTTTATTACTTCGATTTTTTCTTTAGCTACATCATATATTAATTGTTCATATATTTTTGATTCACATAAACTCCATCTTTTTATAAATATAAACTTGAATTCTTCAAACAACTTCCCTGTGGATCGACCTCGGACTCACGAGAAATTTATTACTTACTACAACCTGCACTTGGGTTTGCAACCTTAAAGTTGTAGCACACGACGAGAGGTTTTCTACTGTGCTCCCGATCGACACAGGCCCCGCTTGATATCATAATTGGCTAACATGGCTGAATGCTCATCGTTCTCAATATCTTCTAATTGATAGTATGCATTAATCATTTTTTGATAGAAGGATACCCATTTGCTCTGAACAAAAACTTATTAATTTCGATATGCGGAAGTATTGGCATAAAACTCCTTGATAATACTCTCCACTATGGCTTTTGATTGAGTTGCGAAGTTCTGCCACCTCCGATGCTCAATATATGGGAAATATGATTGTCAAGCCAACTATTTAATGCAATGCCATGCGTTGGTAGCAAACTTTTCATCACAAGGAGATCATAATACCTCTTTTCAGTTGCTTTGCTAACAAAATGACTTGCATCATGGATGATGATGTGGAGGCCTTTACCTTGCCCTTGTTTGGTTTCAACCCTATTTTGTGGGTTTTGGCTTGCACCTGGGTGCTTGCGTTTCTATTTTGGCCCAATGCATTGGTGCCTGGGTACAGAAACAGGGCGCTTAGGCGTCTTTGCCTCTATTTTGACCTAGTACGTTTGGTGCCTGGGCGCAGAAGAAGGAGGCCTAGGCTCCTTGGCCGTCAATTATATATATATATATATATTAATTAAGGTTGGGGCGCAACAACAAAGATCCGAGGGCATTCTTAAGACCCTTTTGATTGAATGTTTGTATTAGTTATGTCCTAACCTGCAAAACAACAATAAAATAAAAAAATTAACTTAAAACAAAGGGGATTAGAGTGGCAAGAAAAAATAGAAAATATAATCAATTAAAAGAAGACAAGATAAACAACTTGGGTTGCCTCCTAAGAAGCACTGAATTTATAGTCGGTAGCTAGACTTCGGAGAGGCATGTCACGTTGGTTTGAACAAGTGAATTGTGGACTTTTGCAAGTCCCCTCCACCTTTAGTGTACACCTTGAGCCTTTGGCCATTGACTTTAAACTTTTGATTCGCACTTTGAATTTCAATGGCACCATGTGAGAAAATTTGGACCACTATGAAAGGTCTAAACCACTGTCGTCGCAACTTGCCTGGAAATAAATGCAAACGAGTGTGTTAAACAATAAATTTTTTTGATTATAAATAAACTCTCATTGTAGAATATGCTTATCATGCCACTTTTAGATTAAGGGCTTTCAATGTGTGTTTAGAGTTGTTTAGCTACCTCCTTCTGGGTTAACCACTTATACAAATTGAAATCTAAAAAGATGCAAGTTTCTTTTTCACCAGGATGATTAGGTAATTACTACCTAAACTACTCAACCAATTTTGTTTCAAGGACTGGCAATGACAACAATGACTCATGATCTAGGTATTGGTTGGTTTTTATAGGGGTCTGGTACACCTGAGGTCTGTTGGTATTAATAAAGTAGCTTGTGGAGCAACTGGAGAAGACAATCAAATCACATTTGGAAAATGCACTCATAAGAGTATAAGTAATTAGTGTTCTATGAACATTAATCTCTCAACTTCATTTGAAGTTTACCTAATTGTATGCATACAGCGTTCTGCGTTGTGAATAAGCTTGTTTGTTTTTTATGCATAGGAGAAAGGTGCCTAAAGAACATCCTTCCAACCCAACAGAATATTTGACAAAAGTCAGTGTTATTGACAGCTCGAACAATCGAGATTTACAATATAAACTATCAATTTCATCTTCGATATATATTTTTGTGTTTATATTGATAGATTTAGCGTCCAAATTCTATATACTGCACTGCGTTGGAGTATATGTTGGAAGTGCAAAATTCTCTCTCTCTCTCTCAGCAAGTGTAATTGTTTCTTCCACTTATTTTTTATGTTTGTGTTTATCAATATACTAATTATCTTGTATTCTTTTCCCTTTTCTTGGGGGTTTCGGGCATTTGAAAACTCAATATTTTGCCTCCAATGGCAAAATCGCTAGCTTCACCCATCAGTTCAAAAGACATACTTCAATCAAGAGCAACAATAATGGGGGTAGAAATAAAAGCAAACTTTAATTTCTAAAAAGCACAAAGACACTTATCATCAAAGTTGAAATGTACTTCTTTCATAAGTAAATTTCAAATAGGCTTTGTTGTCTTTAATTTTTTTTGATAAAGCGTTTATAGAACCCTACATGGCCTAGAAAGCTTGACACTCTCTTCACTAAAGTAGGTGGAGGTAAACTTTCAATGGTCTCAATCTTGGCATGATCCACTTCAATGCCATTTGCAGTAAACTTTCAATGGTCTCAATCTTGGCATGATCCACTTCAATGCCATTTGCAGAATTTTATGGCCAAAAACAATCCCCTCTTTCACTATAAAGTGACACTTCTCCCAATTCAAAACTAAGTTAGTTTCTTTATACCTTTTTAACACATGTGTTAAATTCTGCAAACAATCATTAAATGAGTTACCAAAGACTGAAAAGTCCTCCATAAAAAAAATCAATGGAATATTTCACCATATCAAAGAGGATTTCCATTGTACACCGCTGGAACGCAACTGGTGCATTACATAACCTAAAGGGCATGCGCCAAAACCCAAAAGTTCTATAAAGGTATGTGAATGTGGTCTTTCTTGATCATCAGGTGCAATGGAAATCTGATTTTAACCAGAATAACCATCCAGGAAGCAGTAATAAGCATGACCAGTTAACCTATCCAGCATTTGATCAATAAAAGGTAAAAGAAGTGGCCTTTCCTAGTAGCCTTATTTAACTTTCTTTAATCTATGCACACAAGCCAACCAGTAATAGTTCTAATGGGAATCAATTTATTATTTTTATTTTTGACTACCGTTATCCTACCTTTTTTAGGTACTACTTGCACAGGACTTACCCACATACTATTAGAAATAAGATAGATAATACTTGGATTGAGTAGTTTCAAAACTTCAGCTCTTACCACCTCTTTCATGCTTGGATTCAAACGATGTTGATGCTCCACAGATGGCTTATAGCTTTCCTCCATCAAGATCTTGTGCATGCATATGGATGGACTAATGCCATTGATATCAACAATAGACCATCCTAATGCCGTTTTATGGTCTCTTAGTACCCTTAATAGTTTTTCTTTCTATTCATCATTTAATGCAACTTAAATAATAATAGAAAGAGTAGAATAATCACCCAATAAAGAATACCTCAAGTAGTTGGCAATGATTTAAGCTCTAAAATAGGTGGCTTCTCGATTGAAGGTTCTGGTCTTGTGGGCGCCTTTCCAAGATCTTCAAATGGCCTCTTGATAAATAAAGGTAGTGTGTTGCATCAAGTCTCTTCTAACACTCTTAAATCTCCACATCATCGATTTCACTCTTTTCCCTCAAACAAGTGTCAAGAGAATCTACATGATAGCTAGATTAAAATACTTCCTTTACAAATTCTTCGATAGCATCCACTCATAAGTAGCTATCCTTCTCATTTGGATATTTCATTGCCTTGAAAACATTGAATGTAACTTGCTCCTCTTGTACCCTCAAGATTAATTGGACTTTGCACATCAATGAGGGTCCTTCAAGTTGCCAAGAAAGGTCGACCAACTATGATAGGGATCTTTTAGTCTTTCTACATATCAAGAACTATGAAGTCTGCTAGAAAAATGAATTTGTCCATCTTAACTAGCACATCTTTAATGACTCCCCTTGGATACTTGATGGACCTATCAACGAGTTGCAGCAAGACTGTATTTGGCTTTGCTTCTCTAAGACCAAGCTTTTTGTAAATCGAAAGAGGCATCAGGTTAATATTTTCGCTAAGATCACATAGAGCTTTATCAAAAAATGAATTGCCAATGGTGCAAGGAATCATAAACTTCTTGGATCTTTTAGCTTAGGTGGAAACTTCATTTACAGATTAGCATTGCACTCCTCAGTAAGTGCCACTGTCTCGTATTCCTCCAGCTTTCATTTGTTAGAGATCACTTTTTTTCATGAATTTTATGTAGTTGGGCATCTGCAAAAGGAATGTTAATGTGCAACCTTTTAAAGACATTCAAAAACTTATAAAATTGCTTATCTAATTTTTATTTCTGAAAACATTAAGAAAATGGGATATGAGGCAAATACGGGGGAGGGTTGTCTAGAAACAACTTTGACTTAGGCTTCTCTACTTCTTTGCTTGGTGTGCCATCAGACTCCTCAACTATAATCTTCTTTGATGGCTCCTTTGGATTAGTGATTTTTCTTTCAAGCTTTAGCAACTCCTTACCACTATGAAGAGTAATGGCTTGCACATTCTCCTTAGGATTAGTCTTAGTATTACTAGGCAATGAAGCTTGAGGTCTTGCACTGAACATATTGGCAATCTGCCCTATTTTTGAATAGAAACTGATTGATTCTGAATGGTGGACTCATGTTTTTGCAATGTTGCCTCTGTTCTTGCCATGAATTGATTTGTAGTCATTCTTAGTTGGGCGAGAGCATTTTCTAGAGAGATTTTAGGTGCTTGTTGAGATAGATTTGGAGGCTAAAAATTTGATGGTGGTTGTCTCACTGCGTTTTGCCCATTTCTCCATGAAAAGTTGCGCCATTCTGGATTATAAGTGTTGAAGTATAGATTATTCTATTGTGTAGCATTCTCCACAAACTGTGATCTAGCTGAGATGGAGCGAATGGGTTCCCAACTTGACATTCTGTACTTGGGTGAGGACCATTGCAAAAATTACATACCTCAATTAATGTGGGAACTAGATTAGCAGTAAAAGAGCTAAGTTGCTGAGACAATGTAGCAACTTGGGTAGTGAGAGTAGTGAGTGCGTTAACTTTATGAACTCTAAATGCTTTCTTTGGTGCAATTCTCTCAGAAGGCTATTGATAAATATTCCCAACCATGGTCTCAATAAGATCATAGGCTTCTCAGGTGTCTTGCTTATAAGAGCTCCACCAGCAGCTGCATCTATTAGGGTTCGGGTTGCGCCACTCAATCCATTGTAGAATGTCTGAACTTGCAATAATGGATGGTAGGGCATCTGACTCCAGTAAAGCTCTCATTTACCAATGGCAATGCAGAATCCTAAAGCACCATGTTGTTGATCTTTGCTGCTTGTTGTGGTATATTGTTATTACCATCAACTACCCTTTTCATCTTCCACACTATCTTGTGGTGAATTGGAGGCTTCTCTCTTTTTCTTTCAGTTTCATTTGCAAGTCTTTTCAATTTTTGAATCAAAAGGGATCAAGATTTCATTTCCAAATTTTCTCATGTACCTTAAAATACTTGGAAAAATCAAGAGCTGCAATCAAACGAAAATAAAATAAAAGTTCAAATTAGAATCAAAATTACTAGGTGTCGATATTAATAAAGACAAACAATCCCTGACAACGACACCAAAAATTTATTGCAAAATTTGTGAACGCAAGTACACGCTATCGCAGACAAGTAATAAAGTGGATAAGTAGGATATTATTCCCATGAGAACTGTTGAATTACTAAGTATCGGAATAAGTTAACTCTAATTCTATTTGAACAATTGTAACAGAGTGGTGATTAATGCAAACTAAAAAAATACTAAATTAATTAGCAAAAGCAAATTAAGATTAACTTCTATGATTTAAAAACCTAGGGTTGTGATTTCACCATAATTAATCCGATTTGGATACTTAATCGCATCAATCTCAATTTATTTTTCTAGTTGATAATTGAAAATCCCTTAATTATTCAATAGCCTTTCCCAAGGTCTAATAAGAATTTTACTAATTGCTAACTCACTATATTTGTATGAATTAAATAATTAATAAATTATTGGGCTCTATGAATATCAATTAAAACTACACAAATCATGCAAGTATATACCTATATTACATAAAATTTATGATTTTCTACACATAGAACTAGACATATATATTACCTCCCAGATCAATATAATTAACAAATTATTTAATTAGTGGTCAAATAATTGAAAGCATTAAAATCCATGTAGAATACTCATCTAGATAAAATAAATGTTCAATTGATTTGAAATAGAAATTCAAATCATCCTAATTAGGTTACATCAAAACCATAAAAAAGAAAATTACCCTATAATCATGTCTATCAAATTCATGAACAAATTCGAATTCATTAAAAAAATATTTTCATAAGAAAAAGAGAAGAAGAAAATCTCAAATTCTTGAAAGATGAAGCTCCCAACTTGGTCCTCAAGCCTTCTTCCTTCTTTTCCTCTTGTTTCTCCAAGTTTTCCTAAGTCCCAAGATGCCCAAAGTTGTTTTGAAAGTTAGCTTTCATAGTTTTTTCAAAGTGAGGTAAAAATCCAAGTCTAGCAAATTATATTTTTAGAATTTCGCATTATTCAGCGCCTAGGCACTAGTAACGGTGCCTAAGCACCCAACACTTTGTCTGCCCATCTTCACTCAGTGCCTAGGCGCCATGTACGCTATTTTCGGTGCTTGAGCACCTTGTTGATGCGTTCGAGCCCTTTTCCTTTAGATTTTGGCACCTGAGCTCCAATAGGATGACGCCTAGGCTCCATTCGCTTATTTTCTCCAATTATTTTCTTTAATTTGTCAACAATTGTCTCATATTTCTATTTCTGACAAAACACCAACAAAACATGTAAAAATTCTCTAAAACTTGCTTGAAAACTATCATCTCATTAAGTTAAAGATATTCAAATTATCGGTGTAAAATGGATATAACAATTATACTAAGTGGGCGGCGCCTTTAAATATAATATTTTTTTATATTGAAGAAAAAATAACTTTTTTTGGTGACTGTTTGAAGAGGAAACATCATCATTTGACGAGTTCCCCATTAACTATAGCTGTCATATGTGTACCTCAACTTAGTCAGGCATCAAATGACCAGCCATGCATTCAACCACTAGGATTTCGCCACGAGTTTGTACTTCGTCTTTAGGTCTTTTTGGTAGCAAGACGTGTTGCCCTTGCCTGCTTTCCTTTTATGACTTCTCATACTTCAGCTTCCAGGTCAGCCACTTAATCTACAATATTTTGCAAACCTGTTGTGGGTAGGTCCAAAAATTATGCCAAAATGTCTGGGGGTGATTGTGACTTCAATAGAGTTCACGACGCTCTTGATTTCATGCTCTATTGCAATGGTGTTGGTGTAGAACTCCTTGAATGCTTCCAAGAACACTTTGTCATGTGTAGTGACCATAGTGTTTAGGTCACTATTGTCTATTTTGATAAGAACTTTAGAAACATTTTCTCTATAGCTCCTTAGTGAGTCGAAGTAGTCTAGCATACCCTGCAGGTTGATCTTGATTGGGGCCATTTCTTGATATATGGTGAAATAAGAAAGATTTCTCAAGAAAATATAGAAACAAGTTAATAGCAAATGAAATTTCTTGAAATTTTTTTCAAGAAATCTGAGAGAAGAATAAAAAGATAATGAAAATAAGGATGGAAAAAAGAGTGAAAGATTGCAGTAAGAGCTTATAAGAGATATTAGCGAGTTTTAGAAAGCTTTAGAAAATTTTAGAGTTGCCAAGTGGGGAATTTTGAAAACTGTCCTCCGTTTAAATATGCTTGAGTAGTACTGGACATGCTTAATCATCTCTATGAAAATATAAATGGTTATGATTTTCATGAAATGTTTGTAATTTAAGTTTAGATAAAAACTTTTTGACCATTGAGTAGAGTATAAAATAACTGTTATGGTTAAAATATAATGGTTGTGAGTAAAAGAACTTTTCATTGGCTTTGGAAGTAATAAATGAAAATTAAAAATATGCTCTACTGATTTTCAAAAATAAATACTAAGATGATACTTTTGACTAGATTGAAATGAAATGTACTCAACTGCTAGGTGTGACTGATTTGTAGAGAGTCATTTAGTCTAATGATAAACATGACTCCTGTAATCAGCTTATTGACTTAAAACATGCATGTTCCCCCATGTACAATGCCTATAAAGATTAAACATCAAGGTCAAGCATCCAAATTCACTCCTTAAAGTGACAAACATGGATTTACATAGGGGCCTTTGTAAAGATATTAGCTAGGTGCTTCTGGTGTTGATGTACTCAATGGATATAGCATTTTTCTCTACTTGATATCTTAAGAATTGATGCTTAATGTGCTTTGTTCTTGAGCATAGTACAGGGTTGTGTGAGATTGCAATGATACTTGTGTTGTTGTAGTAGATTGGTATTAGCTAAATGGTGTTTCCATAGTTTTTTAGTTATTGTTGCATCTAAAGAACTTGAGCATAATAGCTTTTACCAATGATGTACTTAGCATATGCTATTAATGTGACTATGGACATCTGCATCTTGCTAAATCAAGACTAGTTAACTTATAGAGTTGACATGTTCCATTTGTGCTTTTCTTGTCTATTTTGCACCTTGCATAGTGTCTATCTAATACTCAATTAGATCAAAATTAGAATTTTATGGATACCAAATTTCCACATTAAGTGTTCCTTAAAGGTTTTCAAGGATTCTCTTTTGCAGCTAAGTGGTGTGATACTTTGGATCAGATCTAAACCTAGCATATATACATACAACAAATAAAATATCAGGCCTATTAGTAGTTAAGTAGAGTAGTGAGTCTATCAAATCTCTATACATGGTCACATTCACATGTTTACCATTTTTATCCTTGTGCAGCTTAGTAGATGTTCCTGTTGGGATTTTGGCTGGTGTGTAGTGTCCATCCCAAACTTCTTTAGCACATGCTTGGTGTATTTGGATTGATTGATAAGAATCCCTTTTGGTATCTGTTTGACTTACAATTTGGAAAAAAAATTAGTTCACCCCATACTCATTTTGAACTTAGTCGGAATCATCTTAGAATATCTCTCACAAAGTTCTTTGTTAGTATACCCAAAAAAATATCATCAATATAGATGTGTATAAGCAAAATATCTAATCAAGTTGAAATTTAATGAGAGTAGTGTCCACTTTACCCTTTGTGAAGCCATTCTAAATTAAAAACTATGATAACTATGATAGAGTGTCATACTAGTCTCTACGTGTTGGTTTCGCATGATCATAGGATGCTTTTGCAACGGATATCACATACATAATATGAGAAGCAATCCCAATTGTGATTATCAGTTATGCGGATATAGATACCATTTTTAACAATTAGAAGTTTCAAGGTTCAATCAGATTATACTTGATGAAGATGGTCACTAGAATTATGAGCCCACCACTAACATGTAGGTGAGCTTAAGGGATCAGACACAAAATCGGACAAATCCATTTCTGGCCTAAAACATTTATCCAAGGGTTGAATTTTTTTAATTAATGTAATTAATTAAATAGGGGCTTAATTAATTCAAGTGTTGAATTAATTTACTTAATTGATTGGATTAATTAATTGACCTATTGAATTAAGTAGCCCACATTGGAATAAATAATTAATTGATTGGATGAATTAATTATAGTTAACCTATTTAATTCATAAGATGAATTTATTCAATTAATTGGATTAATTAAATTGGACCTAATTAATTAATTGAGTCTAGGCCCATTAGGTGTGGACTTGTAGAAAGCCCATTAGGAATTAAATAGAGATTTAATTCCTAATTAAATCATGGTTGAAGTCTTTCACTTGCTTTGGAAGACTTATATTGTAGGGATGAAGTATCCTTATATGATAAGCAAACTTATCTTGTATGAACACTAGGTGTGAACACAAGGAGAGTTATATAAGGAATAAGTATTCTTGTATGACAATAAAACTTACCTTGTATGAATACTAGGTGTGAATACAAGGAAGTTAGATAAGGAAAGGATTCCATATAGATGGAATTTAGAGGGGATACTTATATCATCTTAGGCCAAAAATTAGGAGACTTTTTCTCTACTTTTTGGAAGAATTTTTCAACCTTATTTTCGTGCTCCACACCCCCTCTTAATGAAATTGTTTCTTCATATAAGAAAAATTCGACTTCTTTCCTTATCCAAAAAAGGGCCACATTCTTCCTTACTCTATATTGTTTTGATTCTTAGTTTCATGTGTTAAATATAGAATCAAAACAAACCCCTAAAACACTTGTTGTTCTTATCCCAAACCATGAAAATGAATTTTTAAGTTAGAATTATCGACTCGAGATCCTACTAGCATAGGAACGATTTTGAGTGGGAATTCGAGGTATAAATACGCTAGAGGTAATGCTTGGGATTCAAAGCAAATCTTTCCATGAGGAGGGGTTTAGATCAAGCTTGGGAATTGTTCATGGAGAGAATGATTTGGATAGTTGTATTCATCGTCTTTAATTGGAAGCGAATTAGCTAAAGGTTTCTGAAATCTCCCTATACTAAGTATTAGAAAATGCACAACTTAGTAATCACGAATGAGTTCCAGGATTTATTTTACTTACATATGATGTAATGTTTATTTCATGTTACGAAAAATTTTAAATTCTGTTGCGTTTATGTTATTCAGAACCACACGAATCTAAAAAACCCCTCATATGCGATGGAAACTTCTTAGGGAGAAAACAGATTTAAACCAACATAAGTTTACCGAGACCAAGTTACTGCAAGGCATCAACCCCCAAGCTCCTCACGATGATGTCAAAAGTGGGGAAAATGTAGTAAAGAACAATAAAGAATACTTCTAAGGGTTATACCTCCTCAAAGTAGTTCAACAGAAGTCGATTGAGTGCTAGCAGAAGATAGGCTAAAAGCAGCTTTGAAGAGTGCATTAGTAGTAGCCTTTAGATTCGATTGTGAAATGTTGATGTAGCATTGTAATATTTCATGATTGAATTAAATGAATATCAATTATCATGAAATAGATTACATGGTCGTTCTCAAGAGTTTTTGTTATCATCAAAAAGGGAGAAATTGTTAAGTATAATTTGTATAGATTTTGATGATGAAGAGGTTAGTCTAGGTTAGACATCACACAACTCATAATTTTTTATTTTTTATTTTGTTTTGTTAGGACCTTTTTAAATGCTACTCTATTAGGCAGTTCTTTGGAAGACTTAGCCTGAAAGTAGAAAAGGATGAACAAGAGCTAATGATTAGAAAAGTGATGAAGAGAAGAAGAGCAAATTCCAAGATCATAAGTGAAACTTAGCGGGGCTAAATATTTCAGCAGAGTGAGGACAGAGGCCACCAAGTAAGGACTTAAAGTCACCGAAGGATTAGCATAGTCAATTTGATGAAGGAGCTAAATAGAGAAGTGACAGAGCCAAGTCCAAGACCAAAGCAATACACATAGCGGGGCTAAGAGGTCACAACATAAGTGAGGGCAAGTATATATCTTTAAAGGATCAAGTTACAATCATCAACCTCGTACAGATAAATGCTACATTCCAAAATAATGGATATAAACGGGTAATGTGGCATATAGTACAAGAAAAAGACAATAGACTAAAAATTATGGTGGATTGTGACTATGCAACAAAATGACTAAACAACTGCACCAGCGAAAAATAAGAGAACTAGGTATAACGAGCAGAAAAGAGAGTTATAAAAGGGGCTAAAGGTTGATATACTTTGGCACATATGACTCACAATCTTTCCAAAAAATATCAACAAGAAGTCAAGTAAGAAAAGCTCTTAAATATTGCCTAAGAGGTAATAACAGTCTAAAAAGAACATTCAATAGTTCTTTATGTTTAGCCATTTACTGAGTGATACATTTTCACTTGAAACTAGAAGACTTTCGGGGGTGAACCCAAACCTATATAAGAAAAGTTTGAAATCTAAACTGTGAGAAGATTTCAAAACCTGACTTGTATGTGAAGATTTTTAAGAAGTGGACCTGTGTGGGAAGATTCTTCGATTGGACTTGTGAGGCCAAACTTGTACTCTAAAATTCATTATGGCATTAGATTTATTTGTGACAAATTGGGAATATTCCCAATTATGGGTTGTAAATTCTTTAAAATTACAAAAAAATGTTTACATTTAAAGATATTCATCAATTTTAATTTTAACAATGGATTATAAACAAAAGTGTATACAAAGGTCTGTAGAATATATAAACAATTTGATCATAAATTTATCGAAGATGCATTAATAATTATTAAATCTGAAATCTTCTAAACAGGAGTAAAATAGCATACCAAAGAATTTATGGCAAAGAGCGTCAAAACTCCTGACAATCCAAAACACCAAAAAAATGTAAAAATTCTGCATAGCAAACACTTCAAAAGTCCCAAACTTGTCAATACCAGAGTTAAATTCAATCCATGATAGCAAGCAAGTCCACCCCTAGCATACGGACTGCTTCTTGTTCATTACAATGATATACTTGGCACATATGCTGAGAGCGAAGAAGTCAAAACTTTAAGTTGCGTTTGGGTGAAGGCATTTAGATCTGAAGAAGGGATTAAAAGTTTAAAATTTTTTATAACTCCAGGTGAATTTAAAATCCACAACAAAGAAAATAGCTCGAAATGGGCACAATCCTGCAATTCAAAGGCAACGTAAGATGAGGGAACAATTGCCCTATATTCTTAGCAAATATGAGTTGTGCATTATGAGTTGACGAATGCACGCCTTTACTCTCACCGTCTCACTATTCTCACCGTCTCACCATCGAAGTAATACAAATAGTGAGTACTGGGGAATCTGTAACCACCAACACCAAAATGAAATTAGCCAGACAAAAAATTGCCCAAGGGCCTAACATCAAGTAAAATCTTAACTCATCTTGCCCTGATTCACTGGTCATAGCCAACTGAAGTTGAAATTATCTGAAATCAGCTGAAGAATCAACACTCAAATTAAGGAGATACAAAAAACAAGTGGCAGCGCTAAAGAGCAAGATATTGTCCAGAAAATGCACGATTAATTACTCTCAAGATACAAAGACCTCACACCAGTCAATTACAATCAGATTCCAAAATACAATTCCAATTTGTGCAAAATCAAAGAGACCATCACATTATGATGCAGCGATTTCTTTCCTCCGCTGGTTGTGCTGTAGCTTGCTGGTACCTGTTTGACTCAGATGGGTTGTATGTAAATTCCGAGGTATCCAGCCCGTACTGTTACACAAGAATTGAATCAGTAACTTTGCATGCGGAAGTGATTCTCTAAGAATAGTATCATCAGTAGAATCTAGATATACAACTACAAAGATTAATCATCACAGTACTCCATGATAAGAATAGCCCATAATCACAAAAGTATGAAATTACTAGGCTTAAGGAATTGTTCCACACAAAAAACTGGCTGATAGATGGCTTCATGTACCAAACATTTCTATATCGCTGCATCCGATACTTTGTTAAGACAGTGTAATGGAGAATAGATGCGAGAAAGAGACTTTCATTTCCAGTCTTCTATATTTTTATTGAATTTAATTGGAAAAAAAAGGGAAATTCTCTTTCTTTCTAAGAGATAAGTCTCAAAAGAAAAATATTCGAAGTGTCTTTTTTGCTTTGACCATGGGAAAATATATGTTTGATTTATGATATAGTTTCGGACAAGGGGCCTATAACCTTGGTATGTACTCACTTTATTCTACTCTTAAAACCCAGACAACTACCCGCTTCTTATTTCGGGCAAAATTATTAAATGACTAAAAGTGGAAAACAAAAATACAACCAAATCATAGACTCAACATACTCTGTTTCCTTAAACTATTCTCAATTTTTCCCCTAACTCAAGTGGAAGAGGTACAGGGAGAGATCCTCTGAATTTAGTTAAGTGATTAGTCTTTTAAAGAAGTGAGAATTTAAGCAAATCACTTCATAGAAATGGCAAATCATTCTTCTCCGTCTCACAGGCATTGTAAGTCCTATATACCAAATATATTAACTGTTGAGGGGCCTTCTAGAAACTTTCCTTTTCCATTTCCCTGTTTGTGTTTTTCAGATCCGGAAACAGAAGGAGAAACACTAGTATGCTAGTACCTCATAATACTAGGATTTTGATGACCAAGAGAGCTCATGCTGCCACATTTACGAAAAGTTGCAATAGCTAGCTGCTAAAAAACCAAAGGAACTATAAAAGCAAAAACCTATGTTGTCCTAA
The DNA here is from genome assembly GCA_019321725.1 of Paulownia fortunei. Lineage (NCBI taxonomy): Eukaryota > Viridiplantae > Streptophyta > Magnoliopsida > Lamiales > Paulowniaceae > Paulownia > Paulownia fortunei. The sequence goes on from CM033111.1 coordinate 10,813,549, forward strand.
TATGGAAATAGACAAATTTTAATATGTATGACATAGTTAAAGACTCTTACCAAAATTTTTCTAGTAGAACAAGAAGTGAAAAGAAACCTGCTGCAACCCTTTTTAAAGAAATCAAGCTGATCAATCACAACAAAACATGAAGCTACGACTTGACATGCTTGTCAATAGCATCAGTAGGATTTACTATTTCCACTATTAGATAACTGGACCTAGGACTTGGAATGTTAGTTAAAACTGCCTTATACTCTCCCATCCGATGTTCCTTACTTGGCTGATTCATTCTTGAAGGAAGTCATTTACATGATCTAGCTTAGTCAATTGTCTCTGATCAGGATGTGAATTTTCATGCCTATTTCTGGATGGCAAACATTTAATGACTGCAACCTTAATAATCCACTAAAATGTCTTTACATTTAAGAGCTTGGAACATTATCTTAACCCAAGCTAAATTTGATAAAGATTATGCTGTTAATCACACTACAAGTTCTCTAATTATGAGATATATGGATTAGAACACAGGCAGCTTACAAAGCCCATCTCCCTACCTAATACTTCTCGATTTAGGGCAGAAAGGATACCATTGCTAATATGAACAGGACTCTCATAAAAAAGTACAAAGAAATACAATGGCCCACAAAGTTCTTACGGTATGTTTGTTTGGCCTTTCCAGGCAAAATTAGAACTTGTTATGAAGACAGGCCTTTCCAGGCAAAATTAGAACCAGTCCAGGTAGAACAGGATTCCACGTGGAATTGCCTTTCCCATTTTATTATTTGGCTACAGATATGGACTAAAGATAATGAACTAATCTTTTCCATTCCTTATTTCACTGTACATAGTTGGAATGGAATAAATTTTACTTATTATGACTAATGCAACATTATTTGTAATACAAAGCTAGCACAAGTCACTCCCACTCCCTACACACACGAAGTGGGACAAATCCCCTCCACATCAACACCACCCCCAGGAGAGATTCAGTGCACTTGAGTGGAGACCGCTGGGATTCCCACAGACAGCACCATTTGATGTGGTACGGAGTGAGCAAGCGTCCCACTCTAAGATATTGTCTGCTTTGGCCCGATCATATGGGGACCATGTCCTAGCCTCACAGTTTTAAAAGGCCTCTTTTAAAAGGCCTCTTGTAAGAGAAAGAATCCTTCCTGCTATATATGCGCACAAGCCACTCCCTACACACACAATGTGTACAAATCCCTTCCACATCACAAGTATAATACACAAAACACATTAAAAAATAAAAATAATTGCCTAATAACCAATAACATTATCATTAGTAACTATAATACATATACAAACAAACAAGTATTTACATAATTATATACTTATAATAAAGTGTAAAACATTATAATATACACCCACATCCATACGAAATAAAAGATTATTATACTTGACTAAGATTGTATATAGGTTTTTGTATATTTGTCTACAAAGATATGCTAATTGATGCATAATACATGCATACTTATATATGCATTTAATATCAAACTCCGTATACTCACACCACACACTATGTGAATATACACATCATGCACATATATGTATATATATATATTTGTATTTGTATGTAAACATATATTATATATAAATATGTGTGGTGTATATATGAATATGAAAACATCTATTGTACTTAGGTATATAAATAAATAGATATTTACAATACAAAAGTGTATTTATTGATACCGAGAAAAAGCTCTTCCTTCTATAGTTCGAGTTCACCTTTTTGTGTTGAAGGTGGCATTGGTCTTCTCCTATATCTAGGATAATGCTTGTTTTAGGAAAGATGAGAACACATATATAGAAATACAACACATGTTATAGATATACTATAATTATATAACATGTAATATATTATTATATATGTAGGTATGCACCCACATGTGTATATATATATATATCTATTTCTAATTGATGATAGGGGTTAGCATTCGGGTTCAGGCTTTCGGGTCATGACTTGACTGACCTGATAAGGTATTGTTTTTTTCCAAAAATATGTCGAGTATCGGGTATAGTGAAAAATTGAATCTAGAATTGAGTAGTAAAAAACTACCCAAATACCTGATCTGGTACCCCATATATTGGAAAAAATAAAGAAATTAGAAAAGGGCCTAAGGCTTCTTCATTCTATTTCACTTTAGAACCGTTTGGAGAGTGAGCGACAATGGATGGAGGCAAGGCGACAGAAGGAAAGGGAGACGTGGCTGGAGGCGACGGGAGAAGGAAAAGGAGAAGAGGACGCTGGAGGAGAGGTGGTGGACTTCATCGGTGTTAGGGTAAGGCATGCTGATGGAGAGTGACTCGACTTTTGACCTATTATAACTCTCGAAAGCTCTAAGATACACAGAACCAAAAGACGTGCAAAGAAGTATAGAGAGAAAAGGAAAAGATTTAGAGAGAAGATCTTTGGTTCTGAGAGAGCAAAGGAAAATAATTCGAGAAAAAGATACGATTTACTGATTAAGAGAGAGAAAGATATCTAGTTTCTTCAGTAGATAAAAACAAATAAAGGGGAAAAAGACAAAAAAAGAAATACAGAAAACCCAAAACCAACCAAGTTGGGTATCCAAAAATTTTGGTACCTAACCAATTGGCTACCTAATAATATTGGGTCGGAGTCGGGTTGAAAAATGACAAGTCTGGTACCCAACCTGAAAATTCGAACCTGACAGAACCAGACCCGATGCCCACCCCTAGGCTCTAGTTGATGAGGGTCATAATCAAAGATTTGGAACAGATTATAGGAGTAAGGAGAAAGCTTTATTTTTAAGTCAGATTCCCAGTTAATCCCATTTAAGAGGGAATAATTAACCCTCATGGTTGAATGAGGAAATGAATTCTCCTACTTTTAGTGGGAATAAGCTGTTATTAGACCCTTCAATCCTACTCGTCATAGTCTTACCAAACATGAAGTGGGAACAAAAAAGTGGGATAGGCTTGTTGCCTCGTACCAAACATGCCATTAGAATTTACAGATTGTGAATTAGACTTGGAAGGTTTCAAAAAATGAGGGTATCCAACAATTATTATTTGCTAGCCACTATTACTTGGTCAAATAACAAAGTTATGCTCTCAAGAGAGGTGGCAAAATATGCAAATGTCCAATAACCTACCCAAATCTACCCATTATTAATGGTTTTAAGTGTATCTACCAATATAAAAAGTGTATAAATTGGTGTCCCAATTAAGCCTATTAAAATTTAAGGTCTAAATGGGTAAACCAACTAACCTATTTAGACTCGGGCTCATTCCATGTCACCCACCCAAGATTGGGTTTGTAAACTGTTGATCAATCATCATTTTATTTCATGATATTATCATGCATACATCCAATGGCTAACAGACTCAGTTGGGTACACCCTAGTGGGTGGCATGAAATTTCTTTAGTCGCAATAACATTTGTTCCAAATAGTCCAAGACTAGAATCAAATGAGTCAACAAAACCCACTCAACCTTAATGCCACAGATTCATGACCAAGTGGCCACCAAAACAAGTGAGCCATACAATCAAATATCTTCCCTGCCCTAAAAAATCTAAGGCTAGATCTAGTTGAGCCTACGCTGAGTTAATCTCATGACCACTATTTTATTTCCATTGAGTTAACACTAGTTCAGCCCCAAGTCAATTAAGCCATGCAACCAAAAAAACACTTTCCATGCCATAGCTAAGACCTCATACAGCCATTACCGTCTCGTTGCTACAATCATCACCTTCTGACTATCACAAGCCACCATCAAATTGTTCACAAAAAAAAAAAAAAACAAGCAGGGATAATTACACAGGCAATGCCTGAGGTCTTAGCGAATTTACCAAAAAACCCCTATTATTGGCCCCTTGTTAGTGAATATTTTTATGACATGTTCACCCAACTGACAAGTTCTAGCTGAGTTTAGCGAGTTAGAGAAAAAATATGTTCCTTTCCAAAACTACCCTTGGGAAACCAATCTTTAGTTATAACCAAAATTTACGGACAAAAATACCATTTTGCCATGTGCACGAGTGTTGCATGTCTATTGTATGTGCCTATTGGCCTAACTTGGCTTAATTATCATATACCCAGGGCTGTTAATGTAATGTAATTTAAATTTAGCTATTCTTTCATTTTTTAGATTTTTTATTTTATGTTTTTAATTTGATTATTGTTTATTAACTTCACTTTCTTTTCCCCTTCTTTTGTAATGTAAAATTTAGTTTTTATCTATTAGTCGTTAAGTAATGTAATGTAATCAATAAATACTTGCTTTGTCCCAAAATAATTGCTCTCTTTGAAATAGTACGAAGGCTTTTAATCTTTTGACTAACTTATCATATTGAATCTTTGATTATTTTGACAGTACTAAATGTTTAGATCTTGATATTGTTATGTTATTAATATTACTAAATTACATTTTCACTATTATACTTTTTAAAAAAATTGGCTAAATTATTTATCGTACTAAAAGCAACAGTCAAATTAATTGATCAATCATAGCAATTGAACTATTTTTCAGGGAGGGCGTAATTTTTAACTGATTAAATGCTTAAAAATTAATTAATAACTAATGAAATAACTTTAACTATAATTAATTACATATATACTGATTAAGTAAAAAACTAAAAGCAACCAAAAAAAAAAAAAATGTGTTTTACTTTCATTTTTCCCAGTTTATTATTTTTCTTTTTCCATCTATTTTTACTATTTTTCTTTCTTCCTTTCCCTTCTTTTCAACCCAACACCCCCACCCCCAACACCAGCCACCCCAAGCACCTCACCCCAACCCTAGACCCTCCAACCGTCATCCACCCTCACATCCCCACCTAAATAGACCCCGTCCGTCCCCACCCACCACCCCAACCCCCTCCCCCACCACTAACCACCCCTACCACCACCCAGCCTGAAGATCCCCTTAAGCCCCATTTGCCCAAGATCCCCCTCCCCAGCTCCACCCAGATCTGCCACCCCAACCCCACTGAACCTCTCCTCCCCCCGCAAGCCCCTTGGACCACCCCACACACCATACCCCATACTCAAGGCCCCTACAATCCCCCGCCACGCCCAACCCCAAATAAACAAAGATATACACAATGTATATATTAGGGAAATCACTTTATTATTCCCTAAACTTATAAGGTCGTATCACTTTCGTCCCTTAAGTTTGAATTCTGCCACATTAGCTCTTTATTTCACAAATTTGATGCACATTAATCCTTAGTTCTATTTTCGAACAAAATTGAATAGATGAACCATGTGCATGGGATGTGCTGATTTTAAAGGGGTAAAATGGTCAATAAAAAAATCAAAATTTTCTGCAACATATATGTCACTTTAGTCATCTCATCTGTTGAACAATCTAACTCAATCTTGCCAAGAATTTGTTTTGCTTAACTCCAGCTTGCCAAGAATCTGCTTTGCTTAAAGGACTTATAACCCCAAGCCCATTCTCTCCATGTCTTCAAACTCGTGCTTTAGCAATCCTATTATCCTTATAATATGCAAATACCACTATCATAAAAAACACAAAAGAGCTTACCTTTCACAAAACCACTTAGCAAATCACTATATGATTACAAGCCTAGCGAACAATCACACTTGGGCATATTATCAAGCACCAATAACGCCTTCTTTATGAACTCTTGTTGACAAAAAGACTTGGAACTCTACCAAAGAATCCAACCTACAGTGACGACTGAATGCAAGAAGTGGATGGTCATTTAGGCTACTCAGGGTGGAGCAAAGTGACAGTTGTCTGTGGCTTAAATGGAGGTGGAAAGTGCCAGGGCAAATATGCAGAGGAAGATGGATGGCGTAAGCAGAATGGTGGTGATGGCTGTAAAAGCTGAATGGGTGAGTCTATGATAGCCAGTGAGATTAACGGTGATGTGAATGAAGGTCAACATCTTGACTCACGGAGCGACAACAGTTTCTGGAAATTTAAGGAATTCCAGATTCTGACTCTGAAATTTGGTGGCTGAGACTCCGGCCAAGTCATTGGCGACCATCACCGACCTATTGGTCTAGCGTTGGTTTGGATGGCAGAAGACCTTTTTTCCTCTCCCTGTTTTTCTTTTTAAATCCACAACTGCAAGGCACGTGATTGATTTTCCATCTGAAATGGGCCAGAATGAGGTAATAAGGACTAAAATGCATCAAATTTATAAGTTAAGGAACGAAAGTGATACTTTATTAAAAGTTTAGGGACTAGTGAAGTGATTTACCCTAATATTATTCCATATATGTCTATATATATATATATGTGTGTGTGTGTATATATATAGACATATATGGAATAATATTAGGGTAAATCACTTCACGAGTCCCTAAACTTTTAATATGTGTATATATATATATATATATATAGAAGATTGGAGGGAAGAAAGATAAATGAAGAGAAATGGTGGAGGTTATTTGAATTTGAAAATTTTAGACAAAGGGGTAAAATCATCACCATAAAGTTTTTATTTTTGACAGGAGATATAATGTTTTAATAATTTCAATGCATTGAAATTATTAAACATTATATTTAATAAAAAATTTAGACAAAGGGGTGGTTTTAGTGGGAAGAAATGCAGTGGTGTAAATCCATATGCATTGAAATTATTAAAACATTATTTTTATTTGTACAATTCAAGAAAGATAGAGAGGGAAAAGTGGAAAGAGAGGGACTTATGAGCTTGAGGGATGTGGGTGAGGTGTGGTACGTTGGGGAGTATTTCCCTTTTTTCGGATCGAAGAACTCTAGTGTGCTTGGTGTAATTGAGTTACAGGCTAACCTAACCCACTAAAAGCCATTTTGTGAAGAAGAAGTGGGATGTCAATTCTCTCATAGAAGTCATAAAAGTGCGGGTCATAATTGAGGAGGTTTTTTTGGTTTGATTCCGTGATCAGACTTTAAAAGAAAAGCTTCAGTATGACACTTAAACAGCTTATAACAATTTCTTCGCCTGCATCAGCGCCTGAAAAAATAGAAGCAAGCACAGCTTGAAAAGCTCGCAATAACTCATCAACCCTGCATATTAGTTGTAGTATCCCAACAGCTTGTGCTTGTTGTCCTAAGTTTGGATTTACTCCACCCTCCATGGAAAGTGATCCAATATAAGCAGAAAGAGGATTAAGTTAGCTGTGATACCATACACAAAACAAAATTATGCTGTTTTGTGAAGAGAGTGGCAAAGTTTAGGGGAAGTGGCAAAGTTTAGGGAAATGGAAAAGAAGGGCCTCAATGGCTTAAAACATACTTGTTAAATGCCCAAGGTGCACCAAGGCGCAAAGGTTTCTTGGGACTTAGGTGCAAGGCATAAGGTGAGGTGTGCTTCTTATCAAAGTGAAGCATCTTTGATTTTCCGAGTATACCAGCAATAGAATGAATTAAACAAATATAAGCTACACTCATATAAATTCTATGATTTTTACTAAACTATAGCAATTTTCATCAGATTCTAATAATTTCAGCACTTACAGGAATAACTTAATTTCTGCAAATTTGAAGCACATTTCAAAGATATTGAGTACATTATGATTAATTCTAGAAGATTTTATGATTCCAGAACTTAATTATAGAGAAATCATTAATTTAGCACTTAGCTATCCAAATTTCATGTATATCAACGTTAATTAACGTACAGCAATTTACAGCAGATTCTACTAATTTCAGCACTTAATTCCAGAAAATTCCTTAATTACTGAAGCATATTTCAGAAACGTGCAGTAAATTATAATGAAAACATAGAAAATTCCATGATTACAGAATCAATTATAGAAATCACAAATTTCAGCACTTAATTATAAATTTCATTCATTTCATTAAAATCACAGCTTATCTTGAAAAATCTCAGAATTTTTATAAATTTCAACTAAAAAGGACAGAACCACCATTCTGGTTCTCTTTGCCTGTTGTGCCACAGTAACCATGCTGGAGGAACCAAAAAAGGTGAAAAAGAAAAATGGAAGAGAAAAAGGAAACTAAGGAAGACGGAAGAAAGAAAAGGAAGAGAAGAATTAAAAAAAAAAAATGAAAGAGAAGAGGAAGAAGGAAGACAAGAAAAGAAATGAAGAGGACGGAGACAGAAAAAGAGAGAGAGAGAGAGAGAAGAAGAGCAACTAATACAAAGCTGGCGCAGCTTAATGGAGCAGGTGGTGAAGGCAAAGCTGCGGAAGAATGTTGGGGCGGGGGGGGCGAGGGGGCGGGCAGCAGGCCCCTTTGTCCTACAGTAGATGAGCCCTTTGTTTTCTTTTGTTCAAGTGCATATTTATTTTCAGAATATGGACAAATAATACAAGTTTTTTGCTTCAAAGAAAAGTTGCTTTCTTAGTTATGTTTTCATTTAACAGAATAAAAAATGTCCATTAAGTTTTTGATTCAGTGAAGCATGAGCTTTGGGCCTTGAGGAAAAAAGCAAGGCACATCAAAGTCATGTGCCTTGACCTTAAGAGAGGTGCAAAGCTTGCACCTTGCTGCACCCAGTGCCTAGGCACGCATCTTAAACAAGTATGGTTTAGGATGACATAAGAGAGCTCAAACCATCGTATTTCACTTGAAAAGTTTTGTTCCTATTTCCTGTATATGATGTCTAAAATAAGACTCCATTTCCTTAATATTTATTTTTCCAGAAGTATCTTGTCACTTAAAGTAATGTTATCACATCACTAAGAGTAAGAAGAAAATAGTATAAAGATATACCAAATTTTCACTACAGTTCTCATCTAAAGCACCTTGCTGAGTTAAAATGGAACCGTAAAAAGGGAATGGAGGGTATACTACTTTATTGTATTTAAGCATTATGGTTTGCACTAACACATGCATCCATTTGAATAAAACAATGAATGCTATTTATTTATTTTGAAGTTTTTTTATATTTAATCTGATTTGATTTAATTTAGAGTTGTAAGTGACACTTGCATGTGCATTTGAGAAAACAAAATACTCCCTTTCTCCCAAGTTTATCACTCCTATTTGTATGAAAAAAAATTCAAATTAGCTTCCAGTATGTGGCACTAGCATGACGGTAACATGGTAAACAAACTTTAATCCAAAAATAAACATTATTAATACCCCACACCCGCACGACATTAATAATCCAAAATCTTGGGACAAATCAGCGGACCCAGTATTGTTTTTCGAATTGAATATTTTACCAAACATAGTATAAACAGATTATGTTTATCAGTTTCATCCATATCCTACCTAAGATCCAGAACCAAATACACCCTTAATGTTTTTAATATTGAGGATAAGATTGTCATTCACTTAGTCAAACTTAAAAGGAGCTTAAAAAATATTCACAGAGGAGTTCGAATCTCCTCATGTTTTTCTATAAGAATTTCTAAACTTTTAAACATCACATTTTTTGAAGTTAAAAGCTCTTCTCCTAAAACTTCTCCTAAATATTTCACTAATTAGCTGACAATATGTTAGAAATCCTTAAACATCTCATACGATGTTTTTATTTTTTAGAACAATACAAGATTGGCCAAAATACACCTTAAACAAATCCTAAGTACCAAAACTAGCTAATTAAACTTAAACCTGCTATATGTAGAAATCCAATCAACTGATCATATTTGAACAGGAAACAAGACTTATCAATCTTGCAAAGAACTTTATAAGACTTCTTAATTATCTCCTGCATCAAAGTAGCTAATAGCGAGAATTCTCAGCATTACTGCTTATATACATTGATTAGCATGACCAATTAACTAATAAAAAAAACATTCAGCAACTAAAACAAAATAAAAATGTAATTTTAAGTTGAAAAACATTATTTCTCAAGGCAAAAAATATATTTGACGAGGCCAAAAAAATGAATAAGACTTTTCTCACCTTTTCCCTCATACGTGTACTCCAAGCATCGTTCCTACTTGGACGCTGATCAAGGGTACCAGCAACAGGGACACCCGTGGCTGGAACAGCTGGCCTATTTATCAATGGCTGCCGGATCTGTTGCCTGGGACCACCTATATACTCTTCGTCACTATCATAGTCTGCTGGTCTATTTGCAGCCCTTACAACAAGTGCTAACAAAAATACAAGGGCCTGCAATTTCATAGGAAATTCATAAAACTGGAAAAACTAATGGATTAAGCAACGAATATACACTAAATTTGTCATCTAAGCTTTAATGATCTAACATTTGACTAAGTGAGGTCAATCTCTAATTCCAGACATCTGGAACAAATTTCCCACCATTCAGTAGTAAAGCCCATGACAACATAATAGCAAGGTATAGGTGTCATTGTACTAGTATATGGCCCTGAAGTTGAGCGTAACCAACCCCTATTGGCACATACCACATAATTGCAATTCGATAGCAGAAACTGGTCTTAAGAAGGCAATTTTTCTTCAAAATGACAGTGGAATTCGGAGATGATATACACAAATGTATAGATGGCTAAAATCTGTTGGGGTATAGGGAAAGCACTCCTTTGGTGCCCATAACTGAAACAGTTACCTTAAAAAAGAATTAGTCACCCAGAGGTTTTATATGCATATAAGCATTCTGATTCACGAGAAAAATTCCCAGTAGCCTTACCTCTAGTATAACAGCACCAAGAGCAACCCATTTGATAATTTTCCAGTGCTTCTCCAGAAATTCATATATCATATCAAAATTTCCAGTTTTGTCAGTTGGAATTTCCTGTTCATTTTGCTTGCTATCAGATTCACAAATTATGGCTTTGAAACTAAAGATAGCAATCACAATCCAACTAACCTCTTTCCAGCTTTTGTCAAAGAATATAAAAGCAGCCAATCCCAGCTCCACCAATATCAACAAGATCACCAGTACTGAATACTGTATTATCTTAAGGAACCCAACCATCATCATGAACAAGGAAATAATGCACAACGTCCACAATCTTAAAGAACTCTATACAACTAAATTATTAATACAATGTACAACAGAAACGAATAATATTAGTTGATTTTGTTTGTTCCAAGCACAACATATCCACAATAGTATTTTTATCAACAATGATCAAGGTGTTTGATATTGACCTAGCTAGTAGCAGCTCCAGGGATAGATCAAAGTGACTGTTAATAAGTTTATAGTTACATTCTCAAACTCGACAGCCTTAGCATTTTGCCAACTAATGCAACAGCTTTAGCATAATAGCTACACACATTTTTCAACATGAGATCAACTTCACCATTAACCTATAATAGGAGCAGTTCAAGTACCTAATCACATTTATAATAAAAACAAATGTTGTAATGTAGCATATAGTTAATCAATCAGATTAATAGAAAGGACACACAAGTCAGGCAGCACCCATTCCGCGTAGACGTTCCAATGCAACCGCAACAAGCAATGAAAAGAACAACAGCACCAATGCCAGTGAAAAGATATATAAACCTGCAATTAGAGCATGTGAGGTCAACATAATCATTCCTGGAAACAAATATTAACTACGAGATGGATATATGCAACTTGACCATCCTTGGTTGAGAAAGCTATCAAACTATAAGAAGCTTAAATTAGCCAAATGGCTTTCCTTTCAACCAAAAAAAAAAAAGAAGCTGTTTGGCATGAATAAGATAAAATGCATTTTCTTTGGAAGGAAATGACACAGCATTTTATCTTTTTCACAGCTTATGGCTTGTAAAAATGCATTCTCTTAAATTAAAAAAAAAGACACATTTTCAACTCGAAAGAGATGATAGATATGGCTTGTTAGCACTCTGTGAGACAACTCAAATCACTGTGAGAGATGACACATCTGGCTTGTTCACAATACCTGACACAGCCTGTTCACCAGTACAAACATGTCCACCATAGCTGATTGAATGGAGGCAGGATGTAGAAACTAGAATCCCTCTCCCCCCGAAAGACCATATAGATCCCAAAAATCAAAAGTAGAAAGAGAAAAAGTTTGTATTTTTAGTTCTCTAAATGAGAACTTACATGACAAACGCTGAAAAGACATCAAATAGAGCCAATCATTTCCATTGGATAGGATAACGCAATTGATAATTACTTAGATTAAAACAAACCATATCCTTGGATTTCAGATACAAGGGTGGAAAGTGAAAGAAATGCAAATAGGTTATAACTAATTTTCATCAACTACAATTTTCCTCCCTAATAAATTGGAATTGTTTAAATTTAATTAAATATCCAAAAACAAATGAAATGTAATATTTGGATAAATGAGAATATCAAAGTTGTGTTTGCATAAATATGCCATCAAATTTTCTTTTGTCACTTTTAACACCAAACAATTGAAAATATTTTCTTGAGCGCTTTCCTCGAAATTCAAGATCCACACCGATCCTAAAGGTCAACAAATTGAAGAAAATTTTACAATCAAGCAGGCACCTTGCTCAAACCTGAGCCACAAAACAATGAGATCCCCCTCACAAATCAATGAAAAGATACAAGAAATCGAAATCCTTACAACTCGTAACAGGAAAAGGTACCTGTTCCACCGATACACATTAGGGACAGTCACACAAGAAACGTCGTGAAAGGAGATGCACATTCATGCATGAAAATAATTTGTCACAACCTTACACAGTTTTAGAAGGACAAGCTACAAATGAATAAGATAAAATGCAAAATCCACATATCCACATGAACCAACAAATAGAACTTTGGATATCTTGTTTGATGTAATTTAATTTAAGAGAAGCTGCTCTATAACAGACAAGAACTCAATTTCCAAAGAAATCAATCACCCAATAAAACAATAGCAAGCACCAATTTAAACTTGACCAAGCCTTTTTTAAGTGTTTTCACTTTGTGAAACATAAGTGATGCAAAATTCAGAGTTATTAAGTGTTCTTCCCAAATCCTTTTTTCAGAAAGTAAAATGCATGCAATAGCAGAACGTACTTTCATATTCTAATAGTCTAAAACACGTCTCAATGCATATGAAGAGAATCACGAAGACAATAAGTTATCTTTCCCATGGAACATGAAAACAATGTAGCCGATGAAGAGAATCATGAAGACAATAAGTTATCTTTCCCATGGAACATGAAAACAATGTAGAGATGAGTCGTGGTTCTTCATACCACGCCTTGGGCAGTTTGTCAAAGATGCTATCAGCCAAAGACACAGCTAATAGCATGGGCCGACCCAGCTGTACATACTCCCCACTTGAGGGGGAAATGTGGGCATCATCGTCGGATGAAGCAGCATTCTGATACTCCACAAAAAGGTATACTCCATACCCAATCATCGCCAAACCCAATAGAATTAACAAGAAGTTCAAAACCTTCAAGAGACACTCCCAGAATCCCCTACACGCCATTCTCTACAATAACTACGATACAAATTTCCTATATACTCTTTAAAGAAAATTGTATCTTCTAATACATCAACTCAACCCCTCCGTTTCCTGCAAAGTAACTCCCCAAATTAATTTCTTCATAAATAATTGAAATTTTAATAGAAAAAGCAAACAGAAATGAATACTCTGACCCAAAAAAGGTTGTTTCCAACATGTGATACATGTCTAATGACACTGTATTTCTTCCAATAATTTTTTCAAGTCATTTCAGGCCGTAAAATTAATAGCAAAATTACAGATCAAAAATTGTATCCCACAAAGAAAGACGCAATGCATGCGAATTCTGCATCAACAAGGTGAATTCAGGTGCAAGAAACCTTGAAGATTAAATACTTTGAAAATTGTAAAACAATGGAAAAAGATCAAGAGAAAAATTAAATAAAGCATTATAATTTAACAGACAAAGATACATGAGAGAGCTTACAGAATAATAGCGTGTAATTGTAGAACAAAGAATCCCAGGAGACCGAGAGAGAGAGAGAGGAAAGGGAAGGGTAGGATGGGCGGTGTAAAGTAATAGGGTCAAACTGGCTTTTGAGCTGTCGCCATTGTAGACAGATAGCACATTTTTAATTTTAATTTACTGTTAATATAAATAAATCAATTTATTTATAGAATTATCATCAGGCGCGGAGCTCCAGCTGGTGCTGGCATCACCATCAGATAATTTTTGAGTGAAGCTTGGGTAATTGGGTTTCTGCACCCTCAAATTATGCTATTTGGCACTTTGCACCTTTCAAATCTAAATTTGGCGCTTTACTCCTTTGAATCATGTTAATACTAGCACATTGCAACCCTCTCGACTTTTAAGGCTTAAAAACCAATTGCAAACGAGAATGCGAGTTATGATGGAGAAATTAGTCGTTTCGTTTAGCATTTTCTTTAAAATAATAAATTCATTGATTAATGAGTTGGTGAGTTATGATGGACAAATTAGATATTTTTATTTACCATTTTTCTTTAAAGTAGTGAGGTCATTTATTTTTCCCTACCAAACCCCACTCTCTTTTTTTACCATTATTGAGATAAAGTATTTTTTTTGTTTGCCTTCTTACTAGAGTTTTTGCTAAAGGCAAAAAAAAAAAAAAAAAAGCACAAAAATTACTAAAAAATTCTTAAAATAAACTTTTATATCCTTTTATTTATAAATAATATTTTTTAATCTAAAAAGCTCTTTCCACTAACTTTTCATTCCAAAAAATTACGGTTGTTAGTTCACACTAATAACGTTAAAGTTTTATAATTTCAGATTGAATTATTCTTGGTTTCTTTAATTAAAAAAATTGATTAATTTCACTTTGTCTTTCAACTCTTATTAAATATCACTTTATCACTTTTAATTATCACATTTTATCCTCTTATATTCTTATTATGTATTACTTCATCCCATTGTACTCTCATTATTTCACTTTACCCCATATCTTAAAAAATTAACAAAATATTTACTTATTATTTATAGTAAAATTACTTTAAAATATTCTAAAATTAATAGACTTGTTTTATATTCTAAATTTTTTTTTTCAACTTATTCAATTAATACATAATATTAAATTCATTCAAAATTTTATTGTACTTAAATTTAATAGATATTTTTTTATTAACATAGTTCCTATTAAATTTTTATATCATATGATATTTTTTTATTAGTTAATACATGTTATTTATACAGTTTCTACTTATCATAATATAAAAAATATAACATATTTCTAAAAAAATATTTTGTTAAATACGTAAAATATTAGTAATAAATTTCTCATTGTTAATGGAATTATCAAAATTTTATAAAAATAAGAAAATAGAAAAAGTATTTTTTTGGTTTAATTTAATACTATTAAATTAATTATAAATAGTTGAATTATCGTAATTTAATATATACAATATTCTATTTTAAAAAAATCATATTCCTATTAGTATTTAATTTTATTACTATTACTTGATTATAATGACTATTTTTAAATTTAATATAGTTTCTATGAACTTATGATAATTTTATTAATAATAAAAAAATTATTAAGAATATTTTACGTATTTAAAAAAATATTAGTTAGAAATATTTTAATTATTGTGTAGATTTATAATGAGTAGGAATTATAAATAAAGTGTGTTAGCTAATAAAAAATATCCTACTATATAGTAATTTAACAAGAACTAAGTTAAACTAAAAAATAACTATAAAATTGAAGTATAAGGGAATTTTAAATGAATTTAATGTTAAATATTAATTAATCAAGTTGAAAAATTATTAGAATATAAATACAAGTTTATTAATTTTAAAATATTTAAATTAATTTTTATTATAAATAATAGGTAAGGGTAATTTGATTAATTTTTCTAAAGTACATGAGGGTTAAATAAGACAATGAAAGCCAATGGGCTAAAATGAGATAGAATGAGAGTATAAGGTGGTGAAATGAGACAATTGAAAGTTTAGAAAGGTAAAGTGATATTCAATAAGAGTAGAGAGTAAAATGGAATTAACCCTAAAAAATTAGTTAATTATATTTTGTGATAGAAATTTTTTGTTAGAAATTTCAAACTCATATATTGTATCAATGATAATTAAAAGTTTTTTATGTCATAAAATTATTTATGTGAATAATAGTAATTTATAATTTGTATGAAGTAAATAATAAAATATCAATTAATTTAAAATAAATCTTTTTAAAATTTTAAAAATATTAAAATTTTAAATAAATATGTAATTTTAATTAAGAATATAATTAAATAATTAGAATTGAAATAAATATTAAAAAATATTTTGTTTAGTTCATTAATTTTTAGAAATTAAAATTGTGTTAATATAAAGGTGAGTTTATTTTTAGATCCCCAAGCCCATGTTTACTTTAGAGTTCAATCCTAGACATGACTTTTGTAGGTTCCACTCCCCAAATAAAATTCTTTTCTATGTCAACTCCCCACCCACTTAAAAAAAAAAAAAAAAAAAAAAAAAAAAAAACTCCCCACCCACTTAGAAGTAAACATTTTTCCTATTACCTTCTTGAAGACAAAACCTAATCCTCTCCTATTTTCACAAACTCCCACCAAAGTCATCCGCCTCCAGCCATCAACCTAGTAGCCTTGATTCATTGCCATCCACCATCGATAACCACCACTTATGACACTGCCACCTTAACCATGTTTCACCACAGTCACCATCCACCACCACATGCATTGTAGATTGTATCTATTTTTGCCAACTCCAATGCCATAATTTATATGTCACCACCATCAATAACACCACTAACGCAAGCTTCAATGCTCATTTAATCCTTGAGAAGATATCTACAAGTGGATAAGGAGGCAAAGTAGAGTTATTAGGAGTTTGTATGTATAATAACAAAGTTCATGTTATATTAGTTTATAAGGGTATGCCCCTAATAAAAGTCTATCTTCATCTTGCAAGAAAGTACAATGAAAGTATTCCTCAATTTACCACATTTCTATACCTTGCGCCCCATCATATAGTGACTTTGAATGATAACGAAGACGTTGTCGATATGTGTTGATGTTTATATACCTAAAACTGGTCATTATTGACATGATGGCAGTCCATCAAAGCAAACCAATTGGACATGGAGGCAAAATGCATTTATATTTATAGGTAATACTTCGCATCTTTATATTCAAGTACAGTAGCTTATCTAGTTGGAAACTTCACTAGCTACTGCATAGTACTACAATGATGCTCTATCAATATAAACTTGTGAGTTATTGGAAGTGTACTATGCATGAGTAGTTCTTAATACCATAGAGATGGTGATTCATGACTTTTGATTTGTTATGATTTGTGAATTGTAATTTGTGATAGGCATCAATACATAGATATAAGGATATGAGGCCTACCAGTATACCTTCAAATATTGAATAGATTGTGTACACAGACTCATTAGTTGCAAAAACTTATTTGTATTTGATAAGCACGTAAATTTGATAATTGCATTATATCATTATTCATACTATTTGTATTGTATTATTTGCATTATTTTATTTGTATTATTTTCATACATTGTATGAGTATGTGTTGAAAGGCTTCGTAGCTAGTTTTTTATTCTATTGAGCAGATTTGAATGTTGTACTATTTGACACACTTTCTTCAACCTATGCGCACTATATGTAAATAAATGTTGTATTAAGAAGTCAAAGTTGCAGTACTTTGTGAGTAAGAATGTGGTACTAATAATTCAACAATTAGTACTATGAATTCAACCTTGCAGTACTTTGTGTACAAGGGGGTGGTACTAAATTGTAATCTACGATTTTTTTTTTGAAACTCTACTATATTATTAGTCTATAATAATCATCATTAATTAATATGATTAGCAACTAACAATCCAATTTATCTACCTATTTTATATATGTTTGATTGTTGGACATAGAAAATCACGCTATTAAGGCTTAATATCAAGTATAGTGTAACAACCCTTATCCTAACTACAGAACTTAAACAAGTTGATACGGTTAAGTCAAGAAATGTTAAATTTTTATTAATACTAAAGTTATGGTTTTAATATAAGTTCCTATTTTTAGCTATAAGAGAAAGAACTTGAATTTTTTTAAACACACCATATACATAAACATAAATCAAAACTGAGTATATCTATTTACAAAACCATAATAGAACGGCTTATTTAAAAACAAAACAGAGTTTTTAAAATAAACTATAAAATAGTTCAAAGCATGGCATATGGACAAATCTCTGTCCGGCCGCTCTAGAGATTCAGTCAACCTCTAAACCTATATATTTCCACCTGCATCACATGAATCTAATGCGCTAAAGGCTCAGTAAGGTGAAACTGATACAATAACAAATAACGTACATGCAAATCACATAAACGATTAAATGCATTATTCAATTTAATAACTTTCTTTTATAAATCAATCTTTAGGGCCCTGGAAGTGTGGTACCTAACTAATAGTGATAGACCGTGATTTTCAGAACATGTTCATAATGATTGGCCAATAAGAGAACTAATACGGGGTTTTCATACTTGGTCTTTCAACCTCAGGTATTAATCGTATTCTATCTCATTCATTGTGGCTTTTCTATACCGGTGTTTCAATCTCAAGTATTTGCAACCATTTGTAGGGTCTGCCGGTCCCTCTCGCATCTCTTGTCTACCCGACCATCAATTAAGCACCATACTTCCTTTTCAAAAACCTCATTATATTTTTAATAGTGTCATGCTTCATAAACCATAAATGCATCAAACATTACATCATTTGATAAATAATAATAATATTAAAACAGGAACAACATTATATGATTCTTGTGATGCAACAAATGAAAGTTCCAACTTACTTCAAGTCCACTTTGTGTTAAGTGAAAAGGTCAATCTTTTTGGAAGATAAGATGTGTTAAAGGTCTAACATAATCAAATCATGTACTATTTAATATTATTTTTATAAATCATATAGTCTATTCTAGTTAAAATCATTTACACTTTTCAATCTTTTGTAAACACTTCTATATCAATTACACAACCTTAAAAACAATGGATACTCCATATTTTACTACTAATTCAAGGCATTAAACATTGGGACAGCCACTAAATAACTAATAGTTCAAATATAATTATTAGGACAACCCCTAAAACATGCACACAATTCAAATTAACATGACGTAAATTCGATTCTAACTTAAATTAATTATACCCTTCAATTAAGCTAACTAATTGTTATTATTTTCAATCATTCAAAGAAACTTCCAAATACAATATAAGTATTATAAAATTAATAGAAATAAGTAAATTAAGCATATTTCACAAAACTATCAATTTTTCTAGAAACTAGCTTAACTAGTTTGGTTTTGGCTTCAAGTTTAACCCAATTAAGTTTCAATCATACAAAAGATACTAAAATATGTAACCATCTAATATACCATAAATTTATCATAAGAAACATTGAAAAAGAATATACCTTGATTTGATTGAAATTAAACTCCAAAATTAATGGTTTTCAAGCTTAAAATGGGTAGAAACTTGTTCTAGTTTGTGTTTTATAGATTTCTATGGATTGAATTCAATTTTTGTGAGTATGAGAATGTAGAAATTTGGGAGAAACTTGGAGAAGAAGGGCTGGTCATTTTTGAGGTGCTTCTACAAGAAAACATGGCTAAAAATGACTTGTTTGACCATTCAAAGAAAGATAAGTGGAGGGTGATGATTGATTGACTCATGCTTGGTGTCTTCTCATACAAAGAGCCACATTTATGGGCTAGGGAGATGACAAAAATTGATGTTTTGGTGTTATAATCAAGTGCAATGCGGTTTAGAATGGTTTTATACAACCTTGTCAACCAACCAATCAAATTGCACCATTTTGCATACTTTTAGTTTTGAGCCAAATGTAACATATTTCAAACAAATATTTAGGCAAATAATCACTTTAGAATGTAACAAGTATGGAGCAATATGAATAATTCATTTCATGGCCATTCAATACATCAATCTTCATTAACCGAGATACCGAGCTTTTCACTATAAAAAAGGCACTTAAGGAATATGTTAAATCAAGAAATAAAAGTTTGATATCATATTTTATGTACAAATGCATGTTAAAGCATAATTGAAGCATATAATAACAAGTTCGTGCAATTATACTATTTGTATGTCATAATTCAATAATGCACATTGATTAGATGCATATTCATGCAAGATGCTTATTATTAGCTATGTGGGAGAGAATTGGGCATTACATATAGTATTGAATACAGATGAATGTGATACTAATTATGCCTTTATACAGTACCCATCTAACATGAATGCGGCACTTAAGTGTGGTACTTTGTGTTCTACACTCTAGTACTTTTTAACTGAACCAAACTTATTAAATGTAAAGAATGCTTGTATTTTTTATTAAAAGGTTAAATAATGATAGAGTTTAGGTATTTTATTCTCATATGACCATGATAATATGAATTCCTAGTCTTAAGATGAATATATATGACCATGATAATATGAATTCCTGATCCTATAATGAATATAATCATGCATTATAGCTTGTGGAAGAACATTTAAGTGAATGAGATTTGCCATATTCCATGTTGCTTTACACTAATGTTAATGGGAATCGACTTACTAGGTGTAATTGTATAATTTGTTTTTAATTATCTACACACATGAATCTCTTAAATCATTAAAAACAACATAATTTATCATTGTCAATTCTATTAAAGTTTTTTGAATACAACATATTGAGACAAATTAGTCCTTAAAACACATATTGCATCGAGTATACATAAGCATGGTACTAAATATTCTATGACTTGGTGGTACACGTTCTACTTGGTAATACTATTTTATTACAAGTGGAACACTAAATTTAAAGACACAGTATTCTTTGTTATATAAAGAACAATGTAGAGTTTTGTTGTTTATACTCATTTAACCAGTATAACATGAGTTTCTAGTCCTAAGATGAATTTTTTTTGTTCACCATAGCTTTTGAGAGAACATTCAATTAAATCAAAGTTACCACATTCCACGTTTCTTTTATACCAGTGTCAATGAGAACATGACTTATGTGTTGTAAGTAATTTACTTTCAAATATTTGCACACATGAGTCTCTTGTGTCATGTTAAATAATATAATATATCATTGTAGATGATATTAAAGTTGTTATACATTATATATTTAGGCAAATTAGGCCTTATAACAGATGTAGTATCAAATGCATATAAGTGTGGTACCAAATGTTCTCCTTAGTAATACTATATGTTTTACTTTGTAGAACTTTTATATTGTAAGTGTGGTACGAAACAAATAGACAAGTCGTATATTTTGGCGAAGAGTGAAATAATGTAGAGTTTTTTTTTTCACTTAACCATGATAGCATGGCTTCTTAGGTTCTAGGATGCATATAAGCATGTGTAAAACAAATTGAGATAAATTAGGTCTTAAAAAAGTGTAGTATTGTGTGCACACTAATGTAGTATTCATTTTTCCACACTAAAGTACTTTAGTATGGAGCATACGGTACCAAGAAGAAATGATCATTTTATTTTTAATAGAAGGGTAGAATATTGTTTGATTTTAGTTATTATGTTTTCTTTTTAGATAAAGGTGCAATATTAATTGCAAATATTTTTTTTATAGATTCAACTATGTAGTAGTATCAAAAGAATAGAATTAGGGGTCGTATACTTTGTTGGGTAGGATATGATGTTATTGATATGAAAAGTGATAAATTATAGGATATGGATTGATTTATTAATAAGTATTCAATAGACTTTGTTTGATTGTAAAAATGATATATTAGTACCAAATAAAATTCTTCGTATATATTGTTGGATAAATTGGTGTGATAATGTAATATTACCAAACTAACCTTACTATAGGATGACAATTTGGGGGCTATCCTAATCCTTTCTTATTTCCCTTTAGAGCCCTGGCCCAACCCATTAATTAGTAGAGGAGAACAATATCTTCTTTATCCAACAAAAAATGTTATTCACACTCCGACGAAGGCTGATTGAAGAATCAAATTTTGGTGGATCACGAAGTTATATTCGGTAAGTTATCTCAATCTTGGTTGATTTTGTGCCTGTTTCTTTTAAAGCCTCCTTAAATATTATCCAACCTATTTTTTTTACTTAGAAATCATCTAAAACATGCCAATTTTTTTAGTAGAGATCAGTTCCATTCTATTGATTTTAACATAGGGTTGACACATTTTGTGATGATTTGTTGATGAAAAAGAAAAATAATAAAATTATATTTTTTTTATAGAGTCCATTAATTCTACAACAAAGACAAGATTTTCCCTACCAACACATCATGACTCTGGGGGTAAGAAAAGTTTTACACCCTTCTTCATTTTTGATGCAATTGTTATAGTGATTAGACAAATAAATATATGCCACCACACATGCTTCAATCATTAATATACCTAATTTCATCGATGCTATATTCTTAATACACAATAGTAAGTGTTCAATGACTTGGAGGTATTGTGTCTATTAATAGATTTTTGTCTAATTATTGGATTTTAAGTATAGTGTGTACTATGAAATTGATGGTTCTCTTGTTAGAAGCTTTATTTGTCTATGTTTTTATGTTTTCTGTATTTGAGCTTATTTTAGGACTAATTTTCAGATGTTGAGTGAGATATAATGGACAATGAAATGATATTCTAGTATGACCAAAATACCTATACAAATGATGTAAAGAATATGTTAAGTGGATTTGTTAAGTTGCAAACATAGTATGCTGAGCAACTAGTGGCTTGTAAAGTTGTAATATGTTTCCAAATTGTTTATGATATGTTATACTAAAACCCAAACTAGTTAATCATAGTTTAAATGTAAAAAAACTCATCCTATAATATTCCAGACGAATTCGAATTCAACTAGCCATACATGCTCCAATCCACAATCAATGTCCATTTTCTGTTATTATAGATTAGAAGTATTTTTGTGAATGTCTTGGACACTTTCAAACCCGAGTCATAGATTTTGAGCTTGTGAGGTTAAAAACTATGTACTTGTTAGTTTTTTAATAGCTTTTGTGTTACAAAATATGAGATTAACATAGTATACCAATCCTAATTTTCTATAATCAGGGCTAAAGGTGTGGTTTCTTTGAATGGTATAATCCTAAGAGGTGCAGAAGATCAACGCATATCATTCCAAGCCTGTTAAAGAAAAATAATTCCCTAGAAACAACTATTGATCATCTTAGGATTAGGGTGAGAAATTATGGCAACTTTAGTTAATTCTTAACTTGTAATGATTTTTATACTGATGTGTGTTATTCCTATTAACCATGGCAGTGCACCTATTGATGTGTGTTATTCCTATTAACTATTGTTGGGGATTATTTTTATCATAATTGCATTAATATTGTTATGACTTAGTCTTGATTTTAGTTTAGATTATTTTTACTTTCTTCCCATATTTTGATGTTGTCTAGTCTTGCATTGGATTATACGTATTTGTATACGTAATGCTATGAGTCTTGAGGAGATGGCTACTAATAGCTATCAATAACTTTTCAAGAGGTCTTCTATTAAAAAGATTGTCAGTATTCTTGAAATAGATTTATTTACACAATTAGCTACATAAATTTATGCTCCTTCTAACCAATTTGCAACTTACACTTCTAATGGAGCTTCTCAAGGAATGGATTCCATGACATCCACTAACACTTCATCTATGAAAATCAAAGGTAATGAGCAGGTAAACTTTGTCAATAACTATAATTTCAATTTCAATGAAAATCAATTACCTACTTACTACCATCTGGAGCATAGAAATTATGAGAATTTTTTCTATGCCAATAATCGAAATGTGCTTCAACCCCTACCGAGTTACAACAATCCACCAAATCTCAACCCTCAAGTAGGTGAGAAAAAGTCATCATTTGAGGATTTGTTAAGCACTTTAATTGGCGAGACAAGAGCACGATTAAACAAGAATGAAGCAAAAAAAGACAGCATTGAGACTCAATTGGAACAACTAGCTTCAAGTTTAGGAATTCAAATGAAATCAATGGAAACTCAAATTGGATAGCTTGCTATTGAAATTAATGCTAAAAAATATAAAGAAAATTTTTCAAGTGATACGAAAATCAATCCAAGAGAGCATTACAAAGCCATCCAATTTTTTAAGAAAAGCAAAGTTGTGTCAAACTCTATGGTGGATAAGAAGGACATCCTCTCATAACAATAAATGGAGGAGTGCGAAACTATTGAAAAATGCAATACTATCTTGTAAGAGAAGACACCTCAACTGCTTTCCAATTCAAGGAGTTTCATATCTCTTATTTAACTGAGAACTCTACTTTTGAAATAGCATTATGTTATTTAGATATAAGCACTAATTCAATTTCATTATTTAATTTCAAGAAGCATGCACTAGAAGAAGCAAGACCTACCATGATAACTCAAGATATGCTTGGGAATGGTGACCAATTCTTGTGCTCTACAGATTTTTGCATTTTTAGTATGGAAAAAGATAGGTACATCTTTACCATGTTTGGAAGACCATTAACGGTAATAGAACACACACTTGTTGATATCTAAAAGGCCCTTGATGCTACTCCGTATCATCCTCGCTTGCCTATCCAGAAGGATCACCTACACTCTTAGAGCACATAAAGATGTGGCATGATAAACACTTATTTTTAGATCCAAGATGAGTAAAGAAGATAGTCAGCTGACAACTATAAACCAAGCATTTCTTGGAGGCAACTCAAGCTCTCTTTTCTTATTTTTATGCGTGTTACTTTATTTCTTGTTATTCTTGTATTGTTTTATATCATGATAATTGTTCCTTGATATTTTACTCATTTCCATAGGTTAAAGGGTAAAAATTAAAAAAAAAAAGAGAGAGAAAGCATGCCGTGACATATAAAGGGGATGTCACGACATAGGGTAGAGCATGCTATGGTATGCGAGTCAACATGGCAGCATGCGTGTTTGATAGCTTTTAAAATCCAAAGAAAAGCAAAATTCTTCACAACTCGTCTAAACAAAATCCCTTTTCCCTCAAACTCCAAACACCCATTCCCCAATTTCTACTAAATTCTTGTATTCTAAACCAATTAGAAAGTGCATCATATCATATTTAATCATATCAACTCACTTCTAATCAAATCAATTGGTTGATTTTTGAGAATTCAACCTAAAAAACTCAATTTTGGGAATTCTTAACTCATATTTGAATTTCAACCAATTCTTGCCAAATTTGCAGTAAGTCTTTAATCTCTTGAGCTTGATGTTATTGTTGGATGATAAATTGATGCTTGGAGGTTGATACATTGTGCTAAAAGTTTATGTTCTCTTGAAAATTTGGTTAAGAACATTTTACAAACACTTGACATGCATTGTAATATTGAACTTAAATTCATTTGTTTCTTGTGAACATTGCCAATTAAGTTGCAATTTTGATGATATAATGCTTGAGTTTTGATGTTTCATCATTCATATTCACAGTCAAAATTTTCATCAAAAATAGTAATTTTCCATACATATTACATGAAATGGATGGTTAATGAATTCAAACACTCAATTCATGTCAACCTAGCTTTACAAAGGAAAGTGAGATAATATTACGTGAAATGCTTATAGGCTAGTTTTATTTTTGGCACAAAAGAAATCAACAAGAAAAGACAAGGCCCCGACTATTTCTTTATTTGACAAAACACGCTTTATGAGTGCCGAGGCGAAGGAGAGATACCGCAAGCTCTGTGAGAACAATCTAATCCTAGAGAGGGGCCTTCGTCCCAATTATAAGAGCTCTGTGAGAACAATCTAATCCTAGAGAGGGGCCTTCGTCCCAATTATAAGGATGATGGGGACTTTTCCACTATGATCAAAGCTAATAAATAAGTATATCTCATGACACAAGCTGAATCGATGGTGATTAAATTTTATGCTAATGCAGGAGAGCATGACCACCGCCAAGTCTTTGTTCGGGGTAAGATGGTGTCCTATAACAAACAGGCTATCCAAGCTTACTACCATCTCCCTGATGTCAATATAGAAAAAAATGAGGAAATTCTTGGTTAGGCCATAAGACCTTGAGCATGTAATTCAAACCCTTTGTGAGCCCGACACCTAATGGTTGAAATCGGCAAACAACCATAGCAACTCAAATAAATTTCCAACATCCAAACTTTATCACTTAGGAAAAGCATGGTACTACTTCATTTGTGTAAAGATACAACCCACAACTCATTATAACCATGTCGACAAAGGCTGAGCACTCCTTCTTTATACCATCACGCAAAATATGAGTGTTGATGTAGCTTACAACATTTAGTAGTGTATTGATTTTATCATTCAGAAAGGCTTCTCAAGTGGGCTTGCCATGCCATCCCTCATTTGTGCATTGGCCAAATAGGCAGGGGTCACTTGGGATAAAAGAGAGGTTGTTGCAAAACCTGCTTCACTCATCGACCATGACAAGATCATGAGTTATATATCATGGAACAGACATCCCCATCCCTTTGGTGCTGGCTATATACTTTAGGAGCAGAATGCAACCGATGACCATCTAGGAGAAGAGCTTATCCCTTCTACTGATCATGTTGAGGGCACAGACCCTACCGAGCACACTGCCATTGTATCCTACCCTCAATCTCATGATTCCACTCAACATTTGCAAGTAGAGATACAATGTATAAAGAGGCAACAAAATCACCATACTGAGCGGTTTGATGCATACATGGAGTACAACATCTAACACATATAGACCATGTAGTGTATTATTTTAGGGGACACTATCGTTGAATTCCCTCCACCTCCAGTTATTCCTACATAATCATTATCTTCATTTGATGATGCCCCCCCACCCAGGACTGAACACCATCTATTTTTAGGAAAGTCCTCTTGTTTTACAATTCTTTCAATCATTAAGAACAATGCTTATATTAAGTTTGGGAAGGAGTTCAGGAGTTAGGATAATTGCTTATTGCTTAAGATGTTTAATATTTGTTTATAGCTTGTTGAGCTTAGTTCATTGACTTGTTTAGTTTATTGATTGTCAAGATTAGTGATGAACTATGTGCATGTTTAAAAAAAGTGAATATTAGAATATGTATGTTTGTTTACGTGTCTAGACATCAAAAATTAGTTTAATTTACTTTATGAGGTCTTGTGAATTTTGATTCACTAAGTAGTTTGATAAGTTACATCTACTTATTTAGAGACAGTTTATAAGGTCTAATTTTTCGTAAATGATCCCTCTAACCTCTAGAACTTGTTTGTTCATTAGTCAAAGCGAAATTCTAGATGGCATAGCATTAGAGAGATGATTTAAACCATTTTTGGAATGTTTAAGTCTTTGAAACCAACCTATACTTGATTTATTCCCTAGTGTCCCATCTTGAACCTATTGAAATAATTCTTTAGACTATCGAGCTTTATGAAAATTTCCAATTTTTGACCCATTTTCTTCTCATTTACATAATCATTCTTGAATAAATTATTGCATAAAAGAAAAAAAAATAAAAGAAAAAAAAGATTGAAAAAGGATGAAAATGAAGAGATTATAAATTAAGGTGTATGATTTGAATTCCCTAAAACAAATAGACCCCTATTGCATACAACAAAAGATATAAGTTTGGGTGTAATCTAAGATAAGAAAAGAAAAGAAAAATAGGATGTTCAATAAAGAACAATGAATGACTGATAAAGAAGTTGGTGCTCATTCATAAAAGTTCTAGTATGATTGTGTAAACTGAATGAAATAAGAGTAGTTGGCTTTATAAACCTATCCGGACGATAAATGCAAGTTGATAAGCTACTACTTTCACACTCACACACACAAGACCATGAAGTTAAGTGAAACCTATATGCATGTCAACATGTAAACTTGGTATATTTTTCTAATCTTTTGAGATACGATTTTAGAAAAATCTTTCTTGACTTTAGTAACCTAATTCATAGAGGGGTTGTTATTGAAAATTCATGTTTAATGCTTGAGGACAAGCAATCTTCAAGTTTAGGGGTATTTGATAAGTTGGTTTTATACCAACAAATTAAGTATTTCTAGACTGATTATTTGATTTATTTCAAGTAATTTATCTAGTTTTCATCATGTTTTGATGTATTACAGAACAACTCTCCAAATGCAAGTCAAGAAGGAAAATAAGAGACAAAACAAGCTAAAAATATAAAAAAGATGAAGGCATGCCGCGGCACAGTCATTCCATACCACAACATAACCTAAAAATAAAGAAAAGTAACCACAAAGGTGCATGCTGCAACATGGTCTAAGCATGCCGTGGCATGCCAGTCCAGTAGCTAGCATGTTGTGAGCATGTCTCAGCATAAAAATCATGCCCCAACATGGTCACATTTTCTACACATGGTCTACTTTTCTTATCACTTGATTTTAAGAGAATACAGAAGATATGATGGGAGATACTTGAACCAAATTTTAGGGGCTAAAAAGTGTGTCATAAAATAAAGAAAAATGAGGCTAAAAAGAAGGAAAATGATGGCTAAAACATGAGACAAGATGGCTAAGAAATGGGAAGGCTCCAACTTGCTTAGAGGAGAGAGTTTGGTGAAGATAAAAAAGGGAGAAAACCCAAGAAAAAGGGGGGAGGGGGATTTTAGAGTTTTTTTGGAAGACTCTTGACAGAGAAAAATAGAGCAATCATCTTGAAAAGTTGAAAAGAAGATTTGCATCAACCAAGGAAGCCATTTTTGAAGACAATGAGAGCTTCAACCATTCATTTCACTTCACAAATTAGTGAACAATTTTCATGTTCTTTCTTATATATTTCTTGAAGTTGTATTCATCCATAATAAACTAAACTTTTCTTTCTAGAGGATGATGTAACCTTATTTGATCCTATGTTTTGAGTTCCAATCAATGTTAGTTTAAATTACTCATTCTATTTGTGTTATCTTATTTATTTGGCCAATAATTGAGATTGTTTGATGTATGAGATTCGATACTCGAGAGAGGGAAGATTAAACATAATTATAAAGATAATATAACCTAGGAATCATAGAGTCGAGAAGTTTAGGAAACCTTTGAAGTTTTGAAGAAGAATCAATTAAGCTTTTATAGAGTTTTATTCTTGAATTTTTACAGAAATATTCAAATTCTTGTTGGAACTCATAGACAATTCGGCAATCAAGAGAGGAAATTGATGAGTTTAGGTATTCTTAACTTACATGTATTATTGACTTGAATTGGTATATTTTTTAAAGAAAAATATAGGTGATAATTAGGTGAGTCATTCCTCTAGAAAAAAAAAAATTAGTTCATCATAGATGAATACAACTTCAAGAAATATATAAGAAAAACATGAAAACTGTTCACCAATTGTGAAGTGAGAGGAATGGTTGAAGCTCTCATTGTCTCCAAGAATATCTTCTTTAGTTGATGCAAATCTTATCTTCAATTTCTCAAGATAATTGTTCATTTTTCCTCTCTCAAGAGTCTTCCAAAAATCCCTAAAATCGTCCTTCATTTTTTAGTTTTTTTCTCTCTTTTTATCTCCACCAAACTCTCTCCTCTAAGCAAGTTGGAGCCTCCTATTTCTTAGCCATCTTGTCTCCTCTTTTAGATATCATTTCCTTTTTTTTTAGTCTCAATTTTTTTATTTTAAGACATAATTTTTTACCCCTAAAATTTGATTCAAGTGTCTCCCATCATATCTCTTTTATTCCCTTAAAATTAGGTTAAAAGAAAAGTAGATCGCATGCAGGAAATGTGACCATGTTGGGCATGCTCAAACCATGCCGGGGTATGCTTTTGTGCTGGACCATGCTCGCAGCATGCTAGCTACTGGACTGGCATGACGTAGTATGCTCAAATCATGCCGCGATATGCACCTTTGTGCTTGCTTTTCTTTATTTTTAGGCCATGCCCACGGTATGGAATGACTGTGTTGCGGCATGCCTTCAACTTTTTCATATTTTTGGATTGTTTTATCCCTCATTTTCTTTCTTGATTTGCATTTTGGAGAGTTGTTCTATAATACATCAAAACACCCATAAAAACTAGATAAATTGCTAGAGATAAATTAAATATTAGTTTATAAGTACTTAATTTATTGGTATAAAACTAATTTATCAAGTCTACCAATCCTAATTTTCTATAATCAGGGCCATATGTGTGGTTTCTTTAAATGGTATGATCCTGTGAGGTGCAAAAGATCAACGCATTATCATTCCAAGCATGTTAAAGAAAAACAATTACCAAGATGCAAGTATTGATCATCTCAGGATTAGGGTGAGAAATTATGGCAACTTTAGTTATTTCTTGACTTGTAATGATTGGTATATTAACGTGTGTTATTCCTATTAACCATGGTAGTGCACATATGTTGTCACTTGCATGAAATTATTGGATGTATAGATTATTTAGTTATGTTAGTTAGCTATTGACTGTAATTAAGTAGGTTTAGGTTAATGTGGTCACTAAAGTCTTCAGGTTGGTGTTTAATTTAATTCTTTCTGTTTGTAGAAAATATTAAAGCTATGTTGTAAGCGTAATGTTTTAAGTTGTTATCTACATATTAACTAAGATGGTGAACATATCCTTCGCCTAATTTTTTCGCGAACTACTTTGAGCTAAGGTTAACCACTTAATTTTATAATGGAAAACTCATTTGCCAAAATGAGCTAATACTGTGCAACTACGAAATGATATCTCACGAAGAAGCCTATTTTTTCATACTTAGAAGGCCGGTTTATAAGGATATAGCTTACTATTTTGGGTAGGGGAGAATGTATTCTATTGATGCATGTTTTATCATACCTAAGAGGATAAAATGCATGGGAAATAAAGGCATGCTAATTTGCAAAGGCAATAGTGCAGAACTGCTGAAATGATAAAATAATTACTGGTGTGAGGGCTGCCATATATTCAACCTTTTTGAAGTATAAGTTCTATTGCTCCAAACTAAATGCAATCCAAAAAGTTCGTTCCATAAATCTATTGAATGACAAGTGAATATGACCATATGTTGAACTTATCCACCCATTGATCATAAATAAAGTAAATCTAACCTATAAATAAGCAATGCCAATTAACTTACTACACACACAAGCTTCTTAATTTTGAACAAACACCTTTTCCATTTTTCTATTACCTTATGGCTCCAAAACATGATCCGAAATGAGCAATATCTCAAGACCGTATTTTCTACTATGGAGAATGGACAAAAGAAATCAATAAAAAAATTATTGAAGTGCTTGTGGAGCAAACTGCTATCAGTAATTTTAAGGTTATGAGTCAGAATGCCCATGCATTTTTGTCAGCTATAGGTGTAATGAATCGATAATTTTGAACCAACTTTGACTATGTATATTGTGTGGCAAGAACAAAGAAACTGCATAAGAATTATAGAGTTTTCAATTGGATAATTTACTTGAGTGGCGTAAACTACAATCCCTACTCCAGTCAGTACAATACAATAAAGCTCTGTGGGAATTTATTTGTAGAGTTAGGTGCATATAGTTTCAAAAAATAATATTTTTTTCACCCATTTATGATTTTCTATTTTTAACAATTATTTTTATAACTTTTTCAAAATTATTTATAATGCTTGATTAGTTATTTGTGCTCCCAAGGGAAAAAATCTTGCAATGGCGTATATGGTGAAGGGAGAAGTTGAATTTGATGGATTGAAATGCACTTTCCAAGAGGAAAATAACTTTGAAAGTGGCTGTGATGACAATGAGATAATCAAGATTTCAAGTGACCATGAGGACAGTGGTAGGGATGATGCTATTAATAACATGAATGAGTTGGCTATAATAATAGCAAAGAGAACATAAATAATTTATTTTGGAACAAAATGGCTTGGTATGCATCGGACCCTGCAAGTGATGCATCATTTATTGAGGTAGATCTTGCATCTATTATAAGGTCCACTACTGCTGATGTGAAGAATGAGCTGAAAAAAATTGGCAAGTATGATGAGTTGTCGTTCTCTTAGTATTGAGCAAGCTTCTTCCACTGCTTCCAATTCCCCTTGGAAACATATTTGAAAGATTTTTTGTCAGCCATGTTTATATGTTAGTGTTCATTTCAAAAAGACTTGTGTTGGTTTGGTATGATTCCCGTAGGATTTTTTTTTTCCTATTGCACAAATGGCTTGGTTTGGTTATACTTAGGTTCCCCCTAACCGCATTAGAAATGGGTAGGTTTCATTTCCTTGCTTTTGTAAAATATGTTATATGACCATTTTAATCTAGTATTATCATAATCTATTAAAATATGTTGTGTATTTGTTAACCAATCCCCTTATATTAATTTAGTTGACCAAGTATAACCCGTATAATTTTAAATACATCAACAAAATAATAAACAAATAACAACCTATGTTAATGACATTAGAAAATATCACTAATGACAACATATCACTTGTATTTTCATCAAATCCAAGGGGCCTTCACGTCCCATCTGTTGTAATGCTCTCCAATTGACAAAAGCATTCTACCATCAAACACAAAGAAATCTAACACAAAGAATCCTTTGATTTTCAGGCACGTTCTACTAATTTTTTCATTTTATTTTCCATCTCAAGTATGAAATGTATTCTTTGGAAATATTTTTTTTAATTTCAATTGTTACAATAAATTTATTAGTGTAGATCAAGCATTCTTGGTTTTTTCGTTTCATATTCACCTTCAAAATTCTTCAAAGATTATAATCGACTGATCTGAAATGGGAAGAGATACCTAGTTGTTTCTATTCATATTCTAAACGCAAAGACTACATCACAAGATCTACATACAATTGTCCATAATGACTCCAAGAGACTTAAGTCTCTCAATCAAGGCCATCATCATCTTTAGTCCATCGTCATGAACTAAAGAGCCTTTCATCCAACAGCATTGAAAGAGCTCATTTGATACCTGGTTCTACCGTGCCTTGTATGTTTGCCATGCCATTCCTTTAGATGAATATGGATATCAACAGATACCTTTATGTTGCCTTTGCAACTCATTTGATATTAATGCTATCATCTAACACTGAGCTTGCAGATTATCATCAACTTGCTTACAATGTTCGCAAGCTCTTCCTCAGTGGCATCTATTGGCGGATCTAGTGGCGGCAATACATCAAGGACATAAGCACTCTTTTTAGACTAGAGAACAATCTAAAGGTTTCTCAACTAATTGATATATGTGGGATCGTTGAGTTTGTTGGTGTCAAGAATTGATGCAAGTGGATTTTTAGATATTTTGTAAATTAATTATTTACAAAAATACGAGACAAAAGAAAATTAATTGTCCACATTTGTATAATATTAATATTACGCATAAAACTCATTTTTTCTTTTCAATTTACCCTATCCACATCTGTATTAATAAGGCCTTAGCTTTATGTTTTGGACCTTTTGGTAGCATGTTTGTATCTATCAGGTAAATAAACTATTAAAATATGTGAATTCTTTAGCTAAGATAAGGAGTGTGAGCGTGATGCTAATATTGAGAGGAATAGGATTTGCTGTGAAGAATCACAAAGGTGAAGCTAGAGATTATGTGCAAAGGGAAATAGAAAGTTCTTTGTATAGAAATGGTAGATTTGGTTTAAGGGATTCTGAATATGGGGGCTACCTTTTTTTGTCTAAGTTGTTTGGATGATAATAATGCAATATGTGTGGAGCTCGTGAACTAATGTGAGAATGGCTTATTCTGTGAAAGAGAATGAAAATAGAGGCTATAATATGCTATGTTACTTCTGTTATTTTTTTAATTTACGAAGAACTCTATAAGTTATAATTGTAATTTGATGTAGTTAGATTATTCTGATTAACTTTTGTTATGCAGTCTATAAAATTCAATCAATCAATCCTACGACATGCAGCCAGAGCCTTTTTAACTTATTACGAGATAAGGAATGGATTGAAGATGAGGAAGAAGCACTATTGCAAAAGTTGTTGGCTGCCCAAAGGGGATTATCGTGATTTTTCTAAACATCAAGCCTGGAACTTTCTTGGAAAGGCTTGCGGTAAAGTTGTCCTAATAGTTCAAAAATGATATTAGTGCATAAAAAAGTGAAAAAGAAAATCAAGAAAATACGGGACACCCACTCTAGAGTTTTGCAATACATAAACTTACTAGGTGTTCGTTATCATATCTTCACCAACTAGGTTGAGGTGAATGACCAATACTGGTACCACATTAGTAAGGATTAACTTTTACCATCTAAAATTAATCTATTAACGAAATTCCATTTTGAGTGATATGTTCTTTTATCAATGTTAAATTTTTCATTCCTAGGCGTCGTTAGAGCAACACTATTTCCAGAAACACAGGAAGGACCTCTATTTATGGTACATGATGATATTCAATTACAATGAAACAACTGAAGAGGACATTAAAGCTGGGGACAATGCAGACAATCCTTTACTCGTTGTTGACTCATTGGATGAGGATGAAAGATAACAAGCTGTTGGGGGTGTGTAAATCAAGGCGCTTTTGATTAACACAGTTGTTGATTAATGCATTTATTACATTTCTTATTAGAGTAGGGTCAAACAAGCCATTCAGTGGTAAGCTTTTATACTTTTATAAAAATAATCTCATTTATGATGTTTATTAAATAAAAAGCATTTTCTTTGTATTTAGATAAAGTTCTTAGATCATAAATAGCTACGTGGTATGCTCGCACATATGATGACGATTATAGAACATGTCTCTATAGCTTTGATCTTAAACATATTTTGAGTCGGGGGTTAATTGAGATAGGGCATCGATAAGCTGATGCATGCTTGAAATAAGAATGTCATATTCCATAAATATTAGCATATGGGCGCTAGTGCATGTGTGTGGGTGCTTGTTAGAGAACAAGTATACTGAACGGCCTACAGGAAATTCATAATTGGAATATTGTTCATCTAATAAGAATTTCTTAGTTACGATAGTACATTAACTAGTCCTTAGACTTGAGGCACCATGGTGGCTTTGTGCACTACATTATGAATTTTGATATATTTTCCGATTGCATGATAATCATAAGGGGCTTACGTTGGGTGTATGATCTTTATGTATGGAGGTCAATGAGTGGCTAACAAAGGATCTGACACTTACCTGGTTGAATAGGAGAATTTTCTATGTTTTTATAGTCTTTGATCCCGAATACGATGGTAAAAGAAATACTAGATGTAGGGTTTTCTAGTAATTCATCAAAGGATCAATTTGACTTGAAATGTGATCATAGTTATTAATTCATAATAGGGTTTCGACTAATAATCCATATCCTAGACTTAATCGGGAGATTAGTTGATGGAAGAACCGTATTTTCATAATACTCGTAATAGAAAAGGTTCACTTGTTATTCACATAAGACTAGGCAGTCAAAATGCACTGTTAGGTGCTTCCCTTGACTTGAGAGGTTATTGGAATTAAGGAGTTAATTCAAAGAAGATTAAATAAATAGATTAATTAATCGGAATATTAATTTATTCATAAGTTGTAAATATTGCAAGCCCGGTACTAGTTTAATTGTGAACCTAATGAGTCATACATAAATCGAGATGATCCACTTAAAATCTAATATGATCTAAAGAGTTGAATTTAGTTAATTAACGATGATTAATTAACTTGAGCTATAATTAATTTCAGAGGTTAAATTAATTCATCCAAAATAATATTATGATTATTTATTTGGACCTAATAAAGATTATGGGCTCATAGGAGTGAGTTAATTAATTGATTGGATCAATTAATTAGCTAGGCTTAAATTAATTTAATTAATTAAAATAATATAATTATTTTAATTTAGTCTAATTTGATTAGGTGAGCTTTTGTGAAACTAATTAATTTGATAAATTAATTATAGTGAGCTTTTATTAATTGATAAAGTTCAATATATTGAACTTTAACAATTAATTGTAGTCCAAGCCAATGGGGTTAGAGGCCCACTACGAGTTTTAATTACAAGAATTAAAAACTCCTAATAAAAGAAGGAAAGGTCTGTCTTGAAAAGAAAGAAAGAAACATGAGATAAACAAGGAGAAGATTTTTCTAATTGGATTAGAAAAAGGAAAATGGTAAGAAAGGGAAGAGTTGGAGATCTAATACGATTAGGTCAAGACTACCTTGTGTATAAAAATATACAAGGGGGCCAAAGATTCACAAGTCTTGCACTCCAAATTTTCGGCCACAACTTCTCTCCCTCTCCATCTCTCGTGTTTTATTTTTTTCTACTAGAAAAGTTATTTCATCAAAAAGGTTCCATCCCTTTTTGATAAAAGATCAATTCTTCTAATCACTTGGTGATTTTAGAATTATTTTTCACTCCCAAATTATATTATAAAAAAGAAAACTAAATTCACTAGCAAGGATTTTAGTGCTTGTGGATTTGCTTGAAGTGTGGATACCATTGGAGAAGCTACACTTGGAGTTCTTGATTAACCTTTTTGTGATATTCTACAAAGGAGTTCGTGGAAAGCTTGTGATGGTGTTTGTGTGGAGTTTGAGGAATTTGAATTCCTTCATACCCTTCATCAAATGGAATGTTTGAAAGGTATAAATACAAAATTAAGTTGTTTAATTTAATTAAGCGAACAATAAAAAATACAAATTGAAAATTACATCGAATCTTGGATTAGCTTTTATACCTATGAAGTATGTTTTTATTTCAATTGTTGAAAATTTTTAAATTTTTGATGCGTATGTTATCGCTTTATTTTGCAAACCCAATAGTGGTATTAGAACAAAGATTAATGCTTTCTAATTATTTTCAAAAAACATACATGAATTTTTTAGATGACTAAAATAGTGTTTCAATTACATTTTTATTTGGGAATTGAATTCTGAAATTTTTCTGCATGATTTTAAAAAGGTTTAAAACTATATGACATGAAATAAAAATATAATTCTGAATGCATCAGAGCACTGCAGTACAATTTTCGGTCGCCGACGAAACAAAATATATAATGGTTAGGCACCCTATAGGGTAGTTTGCTGGGTAGCAGCTCCTCTATTGCCCGTTTTGTGTCACTTGCAATGATTTCAGGATTTTTTTTTAAAAAAAATAATTATTAATTTTAAAATTTTGAAAAATATTTTTTTGTGAAAAATCATGAATTAATTCTCAAACTAGAAAAACACCAATATTAAATATTTGGTAAACTTACATGCTTTGAATTTGTATCATATGATGATTAAATTAAGCATGTATGGGATGTATGATTATGGAGCCTAGACCATTTAAATTCTATGTGATGATTTTAATATTTTTGTGTTTTTGATGAGGCTTGTAAGTTTTGTATTTTCTCTATTTTTGTCTCTAAATGTAAATTCTCTTCGCCTCTAATGTACCTCCCATTGGAAAAAATTTCAAGATTTCTTGTTAGGATAAACAATTGTAATGAGAGTAGAATTAGGTTGGTGAGATCTTCTTTTATTTTTGGTGGACAAGAAGAATGAGCAAGGTGGAGAAAAGAATGGATTCAAGGCCCATGAATATATGGGTGATATATTCATGTGATAGATATAATTTATTCTAGTGTTACTATTATCCTTAGATTGACCATTGATCCACTTTGGCTCAAGTGGATCATATAGGATAAATGCCTATTATCATTCCATTATGTATGTATGGTAGATGCATGCATAGGTTTATTTAATGCTTTCCTATGATTATGCTTGCAATGTTAGGAAAAATGATGAGGTCTTGGTAAAATGGAACATTCACTTAGAAATGTTCTAAGTTTAAAATTTTTTAAGTGAATTCGATATCAAGCGTAAATGGGCAATATTGGGCTAGACCTAACTATCCTAGCCTTCCATCAAAAGTAGTTGGCATGTGAAATGATGTCATGCTTAGTACGTTGGCCACGAATTGTAGAATGTGCTAAGTAGAGGTAATAGCCGTAACCTCTACTAGCATGGAGATGCGTATGGGGTAGAAGGGCTAAGGGTGTTGCCACAAGTTATGAGACATACTTAAGTTGTCTTACTCACAAGGACATTTGATGGGAAACGCCACTTAATAACATATAGGCTTATAAAATTGGGTTGTATGGAAAGTAGTGAGGCAAAATAGCTTGAGGGTTATATAAAGATGCAATTACTAATGTGATAGCTAGTTTTTAGTTTTATCATATGGGCTTATAAAATATTGGGGTGTATGATAATTGGACTTCAAGCCCACTAGAAAATATGATTTCCCGGATATCCATCTAGAGGGTGATAGGAATCAAATAAAATAGTGGGATACATTTAGGGTTAAAAACCTTATTATAAATGAATAAACTATTAAGTGGATTTGACTAATTTGTGGTGAACTTCAACTTGCATAAGATGGAGACTAGCCTTCCTGAACTGGTCAATATGTTGAAGATGGCAGAATCTACCATGAAAAAAGAGAAGCATACCTTATTCATTAGCTCTTTATCCCAGTCAAAGACTGAAAAGTCAAAGAAAGGGAAGAAGAAAGCTTCTTTTAAGAAGGCTAAGGGTTTGAAGGCCTCCAGTGGAGTCAACAAGGGTTCCAAAACCAAAGACAAGTGCCATTAATATGGCAATCTATGACATTGGAAGATGAACTGCAAGGAGTATATTACAAGTTGCCAGATGAGGTCTAGTATGTTTATTGTTGAAGTTAACTTTTCGGTTAATGATGCATCTTGGATATTAAATATCAACTATGATGCTCATTAATGCAACGATTTGTAGGTGATGACAAGAAGCAGGGAGTTGAGTGGGAGAGAACGGATCCTGAGGCTTGGAAATGGTACAAAAATTGCTACATTAGCCATGAGAACTGTTTACGTAGCATTAGGAGATGGAAGTATGATAATTTTAAATTCTTATCTTTATATCTAATAAAAAACATTATCTCTATTCTTGTTTTAGATAGAGAGTGTTAATATTTTTCAATAAAGGATGAAAATTATTCCATTTACTTTGGTTCTTCTTTAGTTGATATTGGAACCTTGACAAACGATTTATATACTATCTAACCTAAAAACCCCATCTTGCATATTCAACAAAGTAATAAATATAAATTAGATAATCATAGTTTCACATACTTGTGGTATGCTAGACTAGGTCATATCTCTAAGAATAGAATCGATTAGTTAGCTAACTTGCTTGACCTTGAGGACTCGCAAGATATGCCAACTTATGAATCTTATCTAAAGGGAAAAATGACCAAGTCATCAATTGTTGGGCAAGTGGAGTGTGCTGTAAATCCTTTGGATTGGATCTATATAGATGTATGTGGGCCACTAAATGTTAGTGCCCAAGAAAACTACCACTATTTCATTACTTTTACCGATGATTACTCTAGGTATGGATATGTGTATTTTCAGAGATACAAGTTTGAAGCCTTTAAAAGTTTCAATGACTTTAAGCGCGAAGTGGAGAAATAAACTGGGCGAAGTATTAAGACTCTTTAATCTGATTGAGGAGGCAAGCACTTAAGCTCAGAATTTCTTGATTATTTAAGAAAGTATGAGATTCTCTTGCAGTTGACTTTACCTATAATTCTATAGCTAAATAGGGTTGATGAGCAAGGAACATAACACTTTTAGACATGGTTTAGTCCATGATGAGTTTTACTGGGATTTATATTTCATTTTGGGGATATGTTATGGAATCGACAATATTTATGTTAAACAGAGGACCTAACAAGTCGGTGCTCAAAATATCATATGAGATGTTGTGTTGCAAGACCCCTTCTTACAAATACCTTAGGGTATGAGGTTGCCCTGCTTTTGTGAAGTAACTTGTGGGAGATAAGCTAGATGCTAGATTCATCTTATATAAGTTAATGAGATATTTAATGGAATCCATTGGATAATCTATGAACCCTCGGAATAAAAGATGTTTGTTTTGAGGATTGCCACATTCCTTTAGAAGAAGCTTCTATTAAATAGAAAAAACGAGATCATAAAACTTGAAGAAATTCAAGAACCACAAAATATCCCACTAGAGACAGTAATGCCAGAACAACCTACAACTAACACTTCTATCATACAGCCTCCTATGAGATCTGCAAGGATCTCAAGGCCACTTGTGAGTATGGTCTTTTGTTGGAGAACAACAAGGAGAGGTATTATTTTGATAGTGATCTAAGGAATTATATAGAAATAATGTATGACATCAATTCAGGAACATGGCAAGAGGCCATGCAAATTGAAATAGACTCCATGTACTTCAATAAGATATGAACCTGGCAGCAAATGGGTCTACAAATGGAAGTTTGGAGTTAATGGAAATGTAGTGACCCATAGACACGACTTGTTGCAAAGGGTTATACTTAAAGACAAGGAGTTGGCAATGAGGAAACCTTTGCATCAGTGGCGATGCTAAACTCTATTTAGATATTATTTACCATATCAATGTTGTATGATTATAAGATATGGCCAATATATGTGAAGACCGCCTTCTCTAATAGGGAATATTAAGGAAGAGATCTATAAAAGGCAACTAGTGGGCTTCATATCTAGTAGGAGCAAGTAAAATGTTTACAAACTTTAAAGATCCATTTATGAACTCAAATAAGCTTCTCAAAATTAGAACCTCCAGTTCGATGAGGTAATCAAATTTTTGGTTTTCTTAAGAATCTGGATGAGCCTTGTGAGTATAAAAAAGTTAGTGGGAGAGCAGTGACATTTGTTTTGCTTTACATTAATGACATCATACTCATTGGGAATAATGTAGGAATGTTGCAATCAATGAAGGCTTGCTTGTCTACTCGATTCTCCATAAAGGATTTGGGATAAGCATCTTATATCTTGTGGATTAGGATCTATAGAGGTAAATCCAAGAAGATGATCGAACTATCCTAATGTATATACATAGACAAATTGCTAAAGGGATTTAGCATGAAATAGTCTAAGAGAGTATTCTTACCCATTAGTCATGGGGATTCTCTTTCAAAGTTAATGTCCCCAAAGACTACGGAGAAAAGACAAAGAATGACTCGCATACCATATGTATTCACTAATATAAGAATTATATATGATATGTTATGTACAAGGTTGGATATAACATAGCTCTAAGTGTCACGAGCAGATATCAGTCCAATCTAGGTGAGGAGCACTACAAAACTATAAAGACAATCTTCAAGTACTAACAAAGGACAAAGGATGTTTTCTTGGTTTACGGAAATAGAGACTTGAAGCTAGAAGGCTTCACTGATTCTACCTTTCAATCTAATATAGATTATTCAAAGACTATGTCAGGATTCGTATTCATACTAAATGATAGGGCGGTCAGTTGAAAGAGTTACAAGCAGGAGATGACCACGGATTCCACCACCAAGGCTGAATATATTGTTGCATATGATGTAGGGAAAGAGAGTTGTTGAATAAGGAACTTCATCCAATAGTTGGGTGTAGTTTCTTCTATTATTGGGATTGTTGCGAAATCAAATGAGCCAAGATCTTATCAAAGATCAAAGCACATAATGAGCCAATACTATTTAATTCGAGAGATTATTGGTAGAGATGACATTCGAGTGGAGTGAGTGTCCTCAGCAGAAAATATAGCACATCCACTGACAAAACCCTTAGCTCAAAGAGTAGTTGAAGGACATATTCAGAAGATGGGTTTTAGATACATGGGTAATTGGCTTTAGGGCAAGTACGAGGTTGTTAGAGTAGTGCCTGACTAGAACCTCCAATTCGATAAGGTAATCAAATCATTTGGTTTTCTTAAGAATTTGGAAGAACCTTGTGAGTATAAGAAAGTTAGTGGGATCCTATTCATTGGGAATGATGTATAGATGTTGTAGTCAA
Source organism: Paulownia fortunei (assembly GCA_019321725.1). Classification (NCBI taxonomy): domain Eukaryota; kingdom Viridiplantae; phylum Streptophyta; class Magnoliopsida; order Lamiales; family Paulowniaceae; genus Paulownia; species Paulownia fortunei. The sequence goes on from CM033111.1 coordinate 10,855,005, forward strand.
TGAATGATTGGTTGTCTACTCAGTCCTCTATAAAGGATATGAGAGAAAAATCCTACATCTTGGGGATTAGGGTCTATAGAGATAAATCTAAGAAAATGATTGAACTATCCCATTCCACGTATTAGATAAAGTGTTAAAGATGTTTAGTATGGAATAGTTCAAGAGAGGATTCTTACCCATGAGTTGGGGTTTCTTTTTCGAAGTCAATGTCCCCAAAGATTCCAGAGGAAAGACAAAGAATGACTCTCATACCATATGCATCTGCTGATATAAGCATAATGTCTGATATGCTATGTATAAGGTTTGATATAATATATGCTTTGAGTGTTATAAGCAAATTCTAGACGATGAGCACTAGAAAACTATAAAGATAATCCATAAGTACTTACGAATGACTATGGATGTTTTCTTGGTTTACGAGAATGGAGACCTGAAGCTGGAAGGCTTTACTGATTCTAGTTTTTAGTCTGATGTAGATGATTCAAAGTCTGTGTCAGGATTTGTATTCTTGCTAAATGATAGGATGGTCGGTTGGAAGAGTTCCAAGCAAGAGATAACCACGAACTCCACCACCAAGGCTGAATACATCGTTGTATATGATGTAGCGAAAGAGAGTGTTTGGATGAGGAACTTCATCTAATAGTTGGGTGTAGTTTCTTCTATTGTTAATCCAGTTATGGTCTACTATGCTAGCAACGGGGTTGTTGCTCAAGCAAAGGGGCCAAGATCTTTTCAAAAACCAAAGCACATAATGAGATGATAATATTCATTCAAAAGATTATTGGTAGAGGTGACATTCAAGTGGAATGAGTGTCCTCGGCATAAAATATAGCATATCTACTTACAAAACCCTTAGCTCAGAGAGTATTTGAAGGACATCTTAAGAAGATGGATCATAGATATATAGGCAATTAGCTCTAGGGCAATTGATAGATTATTGGAGTAGTGCCCAGCTGGAACCTATGATTCAATGAGGTAATTAAATTGTTTGGTTTCCTTAAGAGTCCAGATAAACCTTATGAGTATAAGAAAGCTAGTGGGAGCACAATAACTTTTGTTGTGCTTTACAATGATGACATCCTACTCATTGGGAATGATGTAGGGATGTTGCAGTCAATGAAGGCTTTATTTTTTACTCAGTTCTCCATGAAAAATTTGGGAGAAACATCCTACATCTTGGGGATTAGGATCTATAGTGATAAATCTAAGAGAATGATCGGACTATCCCAATTCATGTGCATCGACAAAGTGTTAAAGAGGTTCAGTATGAAATTATCCAAGAGAGAATTCTTAGCCATGAGTAATGGGGTTTTTGTACCCTTGTAAAAATAATCTTATTCATTATTAATAAATAAAAGATATTTTCTTTATCTTTAATTATCTTGTCAATTAGATAGAGTCCCTAAATCATAAATAGCTATGGGGCATGGTCATGCATATGATGTTGATCGTGGACATACCTTTATGGCTTTGGTCTTAAACATGTTCTGAGTTGGAGGTTCATTGGTGGCGAGCTTTTATACTATTGTAAAAATAATCTTATTCATTATGTTTATTAAATAAAAGGTATTTTATTTATCTTTAATTATCTTATCAATTAGATAAAGTCCCTAAATCATAAATAGCTATGGGGCATGGTTATGCATATGATGGCGATCATGGACATACCTCTATGGCTTTGATCTTAAACATGTTCCGAGTTGGGGGTTCATTAGTGGCGAACTTTTACACTCTTGTAAAAACAATCTTATTCATTATGTTTATTAAATAAAAGGCATTCTTTTATCTTTAATTATCTTCTCAATTAGATAAAGTCCCTAAATCATAAATAGCTCTGGGGCATGGTCATACATATGAAATCGATCATGGACATACCTCTATGGCTTTGATCTTAAACATGTTCAGAGTTGGGGGTTCATTTAGATGGGACATCGATAAGCCTGATAGATTCGCATACACAATGTATGCTCGAAAGAAAAATGTCTCATTCCATAGACATTGTCATATGGACGCTAATACATGTGTGTGGATGCTTATTAGAAAACAAGTACACCGAACAATCCACAGAAAATTATCATTTGAAAATATTGTTCATCGAATGATAATTTCCTAGTTACAATAGTGCATTAACTAGTCCTTAGACTTGAGGTACTATGATGGTCTTGTGCACGACATCATACAATTTGATGTATTTTCCAATTGAATAACATTCATAAGGGATTTACGTTGGTTGCATGATCTTTATGTATGAAGGTTAATGACTGGCCAATAAAATATTCGACACCTATCTGGTTAAATAGGTGGATCTCCTTTGTTTTCATAGTCCTTAATCCTAAAGACCTTGGCTAAATGCAGAATGAATACTAGATGTGGGGTTATCTAGTGATTCATCAACAGATGAATGTAAGTTGAAATGGGATCACAGTTATTAAGTCATAATAGGGTGTCGATTAATAATCTATACCCTAAACTTAGTCAAGTGATTAGTTGATGGAAGGACCTTATTTGTATGGTAGTCGTAACATAAAAGATTCACTTGTTATTCACCTAAGACTAGATAGTCAATATGCATTACTAGGTTCTTCCCTTGACTTATGAGATTATTGGAATTAAGAGGCTAATTTCAAGTGTATTAATTAATTAATTAATCAAAATATTAATTCATTCATAAGTTGTAAATATTGTAAGCCAGTAACTTAGATGTGAATCTAATGGGTCACACATATATCGAGATGATCCACTTCTAGTCGAATGTGATCCAAAGAGTTGGATTAAGTTAATTAATAATGATTAATTAACTTAAAATATAATTCATCCAAATAAATAATATGATTATTTCTTTGGACCTAATAAAGATTAGGGGCTCATAGGAATGAATTGATTGAATCAATTAATTAGTTAGGTCTAAATTAATTTAAGGAGTTAAATTAATTTAACTAATTGAGCCTAATTTGATTTATATGTCCTTTTATGGAATTAATTAATTAATTAATTATATTAGACTTTTATTAATTGATGGAGATCAGTTGCTTAAACTTTAATAATTAATTAAAGTCCAAGCTCATGGGGTTAGAGGCCTATTAGGAGTTTAATTAAAGACTCCTTATAAAAGATGGAAAGACCTTTGTCTTGGATAGAAAGAAAGAAGCAAGAGATAAGGAAGGACAACGTTTTCTAATTGGATTAGGAAAGAGATGAGGATAAGGAAGGAAAGAGTTGGAGACCTAATAGGATTAGTCCAAAACCACTTTGTGTATATAAATACACAATAGGGCCGAAAATTCACGTCATGTACTCCAAATTTTTTTCCACTATTTCTCTCCCTCTCCATCTCTTGTGTTTTATCTTTCTTCTACTAAAAAAGTCATTCCAACAAAAAAGTTTCATCCTTTTTTTGATAAAAGATCAATTTTTCTAATCAATTGTTGATTTAAGAATTGTTTTACTCCTAAATTAGATTAAAAACAAAAAGGCTAAATTCACTAGCAAGGATTTAGTGCTTGTGGATTTACTCAAAGTGTGGATACTACTAGAAAAGCTATGCTTGGAGTTCTTGGTGAACCTTTTTGGGAGACTATATGAAGGAGTTCGTGGGAAGCTTGGGAAGGTGTTCATGTGGATCCTCAGAAATTTTAACTCCTTCATATCCTTCATCAAATGAAGTGTTTGAAAGGTATAATCATGAAACTAAATCATTTATTTTAATTAAGCGAACAATCGAAAACGTAAATCGAAAATCACATTGAATCCGATATTAGATTTTATACACATGATGTATGCTTTTATTTCAATTATTGAGAAATTTTAAATTTTCACTGTGTATGCTATTCCTATTCCTAGATTATCAAGACCTTTCAATCTATCAAGTTTCTTTTATGTTTTCATGTTAGTATGTTTTCATATCAGTATGCCCACAAGAGGCCTCATATATGGTTTTTTCTTGTTTTATGAATGTGCCAAGGGTGTGTGAGAGTTAAAATGTGCTATTAATTCTCTGTCATTTTATCATCTATTGCTAGAGCCCTCTAAATTCACTATCTAATCCACAACTTATTTCTATCACTGTTGTTGTTAAGTTGGGAAAAAATTATAAAAAATATAGTAAGAATATATGCTACCAAATAGGACATAATATTATATCACTTGTTGTACGAAAAAGTACATTGTTACAAAAGATAATTTCAAGAAGTACTATGCTCAAAACTACAAAATTAACATTATGAGGGGTCAAATTCATAAATATAACAACTAAATGTTGCCTTCTCAACCAAAATCATCAAATCTGTATGCCAACATGCAGACTCCACAACATAAACCCATATTATATTAACAAGTGCTAATGAAGATAGGACTCCACAATAGGTAGTAGAAAGTAATGTTAGACATGCTAAATAATTATGCGTTATTTATTCCACAACAACCAAAGACTTATTTCATCAAATTTGCCTTGATAATATCATATGAACCATCTATGCTCTTGCATTATTGGGAAGGCTGTAGAACAAGTTAAGGTCCTTGTTGTTGTTCACTAGAAGCTTTGCCACATAATTTTTTCAGAGAGACTCAATAGTGCCATCCTCCCCAACACATCAAACACAACTTTTCTAGATTCAAAAGCATCAAACTCATATCCTATCCTCTTAGAAATTTCCCCTAGCCTAGCATTAGTCCGATCACAAAAATTGCCCATTATGTCAACAAGCCTTTTATCGGAAGCGTCTATAACTTCCTTTTTCTAGATGTCCTAGAAGTACTTACAGAAAGTTGACTATGACTTCCTTTTCCTAGATGTCATTGGCTTCCTAGAAGTACTTATAGAAAGTTGACTAACAGTTATGAAATCAATGTCTTCATCAAACAAATTATGCGCCCTATTAATGCACACAACTTTAATAGGGGATTCATTTTCATGGCCAGTTTCTAGCACATCGTTAGATGCATAAGTACAATCCTTAGCATGCTCACTTGTGACCCTATCTTTGTCAAATATCTCACACCAAATAGGGTAGAATGGAAATGACTTGAACCTCATTGTCCAGTCACTCAAATTTGTTGATAAATTAAATATATATTTGATAAATAAAGTTAAGATTAGATTTTCCTTAAATAGTCCAAAAAGTAAAACGTACCTTCACATATTTTTCCCACATGTCATCACTCTCTATATGGGCAACATCATTCCAACTAAAACCTGACCATGACAGCATAGTAAGCAAACTTGCATATTTTTTCTTCCAAACATGTATCTTCGAGTTAATGTGGGGGTATACAAGTATGTTAATCCTTGAAAAGGCTTTAATCATAGACTTTTCGAGCACACCCAAATACTCGTCTTAAATTCATTTTCACATTTCCAACCTACTGTGATTGATTCCTTCAATGAAGAAATTAAAACTTCTTCTTCCCTTAATAACCAAATTCATCGCCGATTATCTGTCCTTTTTCCAGGCCACGTGGAATTCTTAAGCTGCTTTCACCCTCCATATAGACTATTTAATATGCACACACAAATAATGAATACAAATCATAGAGGTATAGTAGGGACTACAAGTACGAATGTTAAGTTAATTTAAACTATGTGCACAACATGAAAGAGATATGCCACACATGTTAAAACAATTAATAAATTGATCAATCACAATGCAATCTAATGTCTAAACCAAAGAATATGGATTACAATCAAAGCACTATCGAAAGATATTTTCAAAATGATTTCAACTACAAAGAAAAATACAATCATCATTATATAAAAAATTACATCAATGACATTATGAATTAAAGCAAAAGCCATAATAATGCAGTTTTGAACTTTTATCGGATAGTACGAAGAACTTCTCATAATGGCTTAACGCCCTTTCAACAAACTAACAGCCCTTTCAATCACATTGTGAGATTTTGAGCTCTTCATATTGAAAAACTCTTCCTTATTTCGAGGCCTTGAACTCCCTTCACCCCAGTCATCTAGATGATATCTAACACCTCCATATAGGGGGTCAAGAATCCATCACCATTCGTCTATCCATTATTACACAAATAAAAGTGTCTTGTAAAACATCTAACACTAAAATTCATATTAATTGAATGTGTTTTGCAAGCTGGATAATACGATAATTAATTACTATAATAAGCATTTTAAGATCAATAAATTTTGTGTTGAAATTTGTTATTAATTTACCCTTTGAGACTCGAAAACCATTTTCCCTTGTAACTGCGTCATGCAACACCCTACTATCTATAACATTCCCTTTCTATCCACTTAACACATATATGACTTTCATATATGCATCACACACTCCTAGGACATTCATGACAATGTCACCTTTTCTATTGCGATAATGACCTTTCTTCGACAATGTAGGAACCCTTACATTGATGTACGTCACATCTAAAATGCCTAAACAACCCTATATGAAAAAATAAAGTATACACAAAAACCTCAAAAAGTTTAGAATCATAAACCTTATATTTGAAATATAATGATTAAGCTCAAAAATGTTTTATCACTTAGTAATATGGAATGAAGCTTCGTATGGCATTCTATGGAAGTGCTTACTAACTATTCGGCCTGATTTGGTGCTGAACAAGGTGAAACAATCAAGCAAATGCATTCCTACTCATACTCAAGTTGTTGATACAAGCTACATAATTAATTTCAATAATATCTTATAATTATTCTACTTGTTTTCCAATTCTTCCTAGGAAGCTATATTGTTTCAATATTGTTGAACGTAATACACCTACCGTTTACATTTTCGACTATTATAAACTTGCAAAAACAATGTAAATAATGTTACAATAGATGACATAATCTTGTTATATCCAAAATCTCATCGTTACTAGATGAATTATCCATCTAAGACAAAAATAACATAATATTAAAACCAGCTAAATAAATATACTCTAGATGATAGAAAACTTACTCTCACATAAGTAATAGGATGGAATGAAAATAAACTAAGATATCAACAAATTACAGTTTAGTAATGTCCTGTTGCAAAATATAATTCTAAGCATGTCATGAAATCATTCGTTGCTAATAAAAGACACATAATTGTTTTAATGCATTTGTCCAGATAATATAACAACTACTTGCTATCATTGCTTCAGCTTAGTTAACAAAAATATAAGTTCGCATTTACTTAAAAGGTACTTCAGCAAAGGTAAGTGAAAGCCTTTTATTAATCTCAAAAAACATAAATGAATTGCAAACCATTACTTAAAAGCCCAAGAGATGGTTTGGCCCAGATAATATAACAGGTAGTAATTACTAAGTTCATGTGAATTACCCTAGAATCCAAGTTCTTATTATGTCCAACAACTACTGTTTTTTATGTTTAAATTAATTGCAGTAGCTTCTCAAAATCAATTGCAAACCAAATAATTTTAACAAATGTCACGGATTAGGGTTTTGATTTCCACTTAATTTAATTTCACAAGTGTGAATATACGAAAAAAGCTCTTGTAATCATGTAGTGCAACGAGTAAGTATGAACCTTGAATACAAGTTATCAATATATTACAAATACACAAAAGTTTTAGGGCTGGAATTTGACTTACTCGTGCAGTGAAAGAAGCTTGGAGATTGAAGAGGGTCTTATCAGAAGAAGGGGACTTCGAATACGCTGGCAACACTATTGCTGATGTCACTTTGTTGGAACACCAACAGCTATTGTTCGAGGTGTTGGATTTTGGTAAGTCTGCTTTCAGCTCCATGAGTAATAAGAATGAACTGGGAAAGAAGGATTTCCAGATATATTGTTTGAGAGCAAAGACATTAATTTTATCTTATTTTTTAAAGATATAAATGACATTCTGATTTTTGGTTTGGGGCTTGAGCTTTTTTTAATTATTGGATCCCACCCCCGATTCATATCCAATCCCAATTTCAAAATAAAATCGGGTTAGGAGATATCATACGGCCGACATCAAGTAAATTTAGACTATTTAGTATATCTGGCTCAATAACAAAAAGTGAACGAGGCCTTACGAATGTGAAGTATTATTAATTTCATATATGTAATGCACTACGAATGAAAGTGTGGTACTAAACCTAAAATTTTGTGTAAAATTTATGGGTTTCGTATACTTTGTTAGGTGGAATATGAGATAATTGATAAAAAATGTAATAAATTTTGGAATGTATTAATAAATATTTTATGTAATTGGATTGACTGTTAGGAGGATGTTTAAATATAAATTTTTATTAAGTTTTATAGTTTGTGGGATAATAAGTATGATAATAGCAAAAAGACCAAAATGCCCTTATACAATCAAAAGACCATATTGACTTTCTCCCAAAATTTCATAAAATGTACTTTAATTTTATAATGTAATTTCACTATCAAAATTACATTATCAAAACTGATTTAGTGGGATACTTTAATATACTTTGTTTTGGTTTATTTAAAAAATTTGAAATTGAAATTACATTGTACAACATACCTGTGAATCACAAAATTTCTATTTTTTCCTTTTTCATTGTCCTCTTTTTTTTCTTCTCTCTTCCTCTTTTTTTCTCTATGATTCTGTTGGGTCTTCTTTTTCAGTTAAACACTTCACATTTTCTCCTTTCTCTTCTTTTCTTCATCAATTTCTTATCTCTTCTTTCTTTTCTATTTTCCTCCTCTTTGTATTTCTCACTTTCTTGCATCGCCGATCGTCACCAACACCACCAGTGCATCGCCATCGCTCCCATCTTTTCTTCTTTTTCCTTCTCTTTTTCCTTTCATATCACTAAAGTAAACATCAAACTATGGCATCAAAAATATGTCATATGTAACAATATTTCCATGTAAACAAACATGAATCTAAAATATGTTCTGAGTATCTATTTTCTGGGTTCTTTATTTAGGCAAAAGGGAATTCAGGGTTCATTGTAGTTCAGGGATAAATTGATAATTTGGTATGTGTAAGATTGGTGAGCCATATTAGAATTATTGGATCCTACTCCATTGGTGGAATTCATATCCAACAACTAATTCATTATTTTTAAATTATATCAGATTTGTCATTATCCAATGAGCCTCCATCATGTAAGGTAAGCATTGGACTGAGATGTAGTACTCAATCTAGGCTTGTTTCTAAAAGTGAACGGGGCATAATGCACTAATCTATAAATTCAAAAATTCATGATATCAGCCATCTAGAATAACATAGATCAACCATCATATTATACAACCTTCCATAATAACAATATTATCCATAACATTCAGTTTGGGAATATGAGTTCAAGCTTATAAAAGTAAAAAATAATAAACTAGTCTTGAAATTTAATGCTATGTTTGAATAAAAAAATTTGATGAGGATAAGGAAAAGGAATAGGCAAAGGTGCCAACGTTAAAGCACAAATTACCTTGTTTGAAGTGTGGAAAAAAATTTACCTTAGTGTTTCCTCATTGTAATTCAAGGTCCAAACATAGTGTAACCAACAAAAGCAAAAATTGCAGCAGAGAATATGAAGTCTAAAAATCCTCAATAGGAACATCAACCTCTATACTAAGTTCAATAGTTATTGAAGCAATTTGCTTAACAATTTATGGGAGTTGGAAATGTCAATCACACACTTGTGAACCCAGATATCAAACCTATCCCTTGTATTGGTACATGCACGACCTAGAGACTCCTATTGATGATGTGTAGAACATTAGTTGATATTCTCACCTTTGTCTTGGCTAGATGAACTAAGGCGACACAAGCTTTCTTAAAATTCTTTAGTACCTGGAAGAGAGAAGAGAGAGTGATATGGATCTTGTGAATCTTCCCCTCGTTGTTGGCACGTTCCAAGTTATACTTTCTATTATTTTTTCCTTCTTCACCTTGAGATATCATTTGGATATTATATGAACCTCTTTTTATCTTAGACAATTTCTGCAATAAAAAAAAAACTATTAATAATAACAATAGGATAAAAAAATGGGCAAATCATACTAATAATCCCTAAAATTTAGGTTCATAATCACTTTCGTTCCTAAAGTAAAAATCATGACCTTACCATTGCTAAAGTTTAAATCTTGTTCCACTTTTGTCCTTCATATCAAATTTTGGTGACTTTTGGCCAGAAAAACAATCACATACCAAGTGCATGCCATATTTCAAAGAGTAAAATGATCAAAGCATAATTGCATGCCATATTTCAAAGATTAAAATGATCAAAGCATAATTTACTAGTTGCAGCTTAGTACCCAACACTGAAAGCCACCAAAATTAAAGAGAACTAAAAATAACCTTTGACACAAATTCTTCTTGCCCAGTTCGGACGCAATATCATAGTCTCAGGAGTTGCAAAACTGAAATCAATTCGTGAATAAATCAATGGCTAGGTGTATCAATCGGAGCATTAAATGAAGAAATTAACAGAATCTTTTATATCTCTATGAGAAATAAAATGAAACATTCTTATACAACCATAACTAAAACAATGTAGCTGTGTTTTATCTTTTTTCACAGCACATAAAGACCCAAGTATCCTTATCCTTAATGGATTAGATAGTTATAAAGGGGAAAAGACGACTGTCTTATTTAACTAAAATGAAGAAGAGACTGCCAAAATGGGCCTTTAGTGCCAAAAGCTATGTAATATAACTAAAGATTTGGATATTAAAATTGTGTATTGATGTGATAGGGATTCAAATCCTCAAACTTCAGCTCCTTACGAGCTTTTTACTCTTAGGTAGGTTTCTGCCTGCAACACACACGAGTCGTTAGGGCGTTGGGTTGTTCCAACAAAAACTGCTGTAACTTTAAGGTTGCAAAATCAAGTGCAGGTTACATTAAATAATAAATTTCTCATAAATTCGAGATTGATCTACAAGGAAGTTGCTTGAAGAATTCAGGATTATAATTGGAATTTATGTGAATTAAAATATATGAACAATTAATGTATGTTGTAACTAAAGAAAAATCAAAGTAATAAAACTATTGAGCATTAGAGATCTACTCTTAAGTTTTGGATAGAGAAATAGTTATTTATTCTTTTTATTTCTATTAATTGCCACTATTGGGAACTATACATACTGAATATTCCAATAAGAAGATATTATCAATTAGCTCATGCAATAAGGTAATCATGATATTATCTTACTATTGCAAATTATTTCTTAACACCAATACTTAATTATGGAATCAAGCATTTATGCATACCTTTGTGAACAACAAATCAAAGTTTCACATTAGCAGTCGGTAGGGTAAAGCTGTATAATAAGCTAAATGAACCCAAGTATTTATTGTGCCATTGGATACATAAATCAAGAATCACCACAAAACAAGTAGGGTTTAGATTAAAAATCAAAATAATAATACAACATATTTAAATATTTTTCACCCTTATAACCATTCTTCTTCCTCCATCAAGAGGTTCACCCTTTTTTTCTCAGCAAAATAAAATTTAGAAAGACATAATAAAAGTATAAGGAAAAAAAATATAAGAAAAACTAGAGAATACATTTCTATTACTACAAGAAAATTTACATTACTAGAAAACATACATACTAGAAAACTTAGCCTAAAGAAACCATCTATCCCCCCTCTCTTACAAGCTTAATACATGGCCTATTTATAGTACTTGGAGTAAGGAAAAATCCAAACAAATAATAGAGGGGTTAATCAAGTGGTATCCTAGCTGCCAAGAGTTGGTAAGTTGTTATATCAAGTCATCACCTATTGAATTAAATTATATTTTTAGGTAAGATAAAGTGAGATTTTGATGATACATAAAGAACAAAAATTTTAGATCTTTCAGTGTTGATATATTTTCATATATCATTTGTTAAATTTTGTGGTTAGATGAAGGAGATATGATTAAATTACCAAATTATATCCAAGAGCCATCCTTTAACAGCAACAACAACTTGTATCCTATGTTTTTACTATTTTAACATATTTTCTCACCATTTTATCTTCATAAAACTTGTTTATTTATCCCTTTTGTATAACATATCCAAAGTTTAGCTCAAAATAAATTTGATCTTAAGAGATATGACCCAATTGGTCAAGTAAGTCAATACTAGGTTGAACTCTGATCTGAATTTTAGTGATCCATTTTGTACAACTACTTGGACGAATTTTCTACCATAATCAAGACTAAATTGGGCTGAGCTTCCAACAGAAAAATTATACTTCTATCTCTTGGTTTCAAATGAAACAAGCTTCAGGCCCATAGGGCTTTTGATCATGAATATATGCTCAAAATACAAAAAATGCATAAGTTTGGAAACATGTTTCTTTTGATCCTTTTATATTTATTGATTCCCTAACACAAAACATTAATAAAACAATAATATTAACAAGAATAAAGTAAGAAAAGTATAAAGGATTTGATACAAAAATATATCAAAATATACACTTATCAAAAACTCTCTGACACTCAAGTCAGAATTAGAGCAAAATGAATAATATTTCAATAGAGAACTAAAAGAATAGTGAACTAAAGAGATTGTATATCCTTGAATTATGAGAATTAATGGTATTTATAGTGCAAAATAAAAGGTTTTCGTAGGTTTGGACCTTAGTAGGCTTAGTCTAAACATTATGACCCAACTTGTTTTGTTGACTTGTAGAGTCCATGAACCTCTTAGACTTAGCTTGTTTCGGGCTCATAGACCATCATAAACTAGCATACGGAGGGTTGGTCGAGAGTAAAGATTCTTGAAATAGGTCACCTCTTGGGATGAATAGCTTGGAGTTGCATTGATTTTTATATATGGAATTGACTGTAGTCGGTGGAAAGTATCTCCTCTAGAGAAATAGACTCTCAAGTTAAAATATATTTTCGTTATCAATTGATGTCCCATTTACTGAGTTGTTCGGGGATATTCGATTTTGAAATCAAATATGTGTAAAAATCTTCTTATTTCTTTGATTTTATTTTATTTTTATTTTGTTTAAGCCTTTCTTTGAGGCATTTCATCAAACACCTTCATGATGCACCATACCTTTGAAAACTAAGAGATTCATTCACCATCTAAGGTTCATAAGGAAAGAGTGATTAATGGAAGAGGTTCACCACCATTGTCTGTTGCTACCATCACCTCTGCCGATGATGGGCACATCCCAATTACAGCTCAAGTTGAGGACTCGAGTTAGCTAGGTCAAGTAGCCCGTTCACTTGGGCTTTATTCTCTTCTGCTCGAGTTGGCCAAGTTGAGCAGCCTACTCGACCTGGGCTTTATTCTCCTCCCTAGGTGGCATCGAGGTAGATACCATCGCTGTGGGTCAAGCAGGTGGTTCAACTTAAGTCTTGTCATTCTCCTCCATTTGCTAGTTTTGTTGCCACCATCCTGCACGCTTGCTCGAGTTGAAAACTCAAGCGTGAGCATAAGGCCTTCTTTTATGGATCGATTCCTCTACTTGAGTTGCCTAATGTTACTTTGCGTAGCTCAAGCTGGTTGCTCAAGTTGCCTAATATTGTCCTCTATTTCTTGAGTAAATTAGCTTGAGTTGCCCACCATTGGAAAATATAACTCGAGTATTTGGCTCGAGCTGATCGAGACAAGGCGACATTAACATCATCATGTCAAGGGATATTATACCTAGTGTCATCATGTCATCAAGTGTTGTTATATCATCAAGTCAGGCCGTGAAGGTCAAACATAGCGTCTGCGTACAAGTTGAGCACGACATGTGCATGATGCTACTGCCAGGTGCGCGCACACTATCATCATCTTTTTTCATTTGTATGTTCCCTCCATGTTTGATTACTAAGTCTAGTCGAGGGGTTGGTTCAATTTTCTACGTTGAGTTTAATAACTTAGATGGATTTTTTGTTCGAAACTACTGAGGCCATCCGCTCTTTATCCAATTGCAGGAGCGAGTCAGTTTAGTCAAATGAAGAGGTTAGCTCCTCAAGATCATTGTCTTCATTGGAGTTTGGTAAGTCCAACAGTGAGGGCATGTTCTCCTATTTGTGGTCTTATCGAGTCGACATATGTTTTAGGTAAGCCCTCCACTCTCAGTCACATCATGGACATCAGGGTGTGCGACATATGTTTATGTGTTGATAGCCTTACTTAGCTCTTTTTGGCCCTTTTCGTTTGTTGGTTGCATGGTTGATTTACTTAGATTTTTTCTTTATCTTTATTTCTTTTTGCTTGCTTATATCTAATATCTTTGAATTGTGTAAAATGCCTTTGTTTTTGTTCTTGTTTGCAGCTAAGAAACTTGACTTCATCATCATTCCCATAAGTTTGGGGAGTCTTGTTATTCCTGTGCTCCTGGAAGAAGGGGCTCAACGCCTACTTAAGATGTGATGAGTGAGCTCTGCCTTTACCGCACTAAGTATTGGGTGAGGATGCTTTACTTCAACTTCTCTTATTTTTCCTAGTTTATAGTATAGAGGTTTCTTAAGGTGTATATTTTGGGGATTGAGGCCCTTAAGGTACTGCTACTTTAAGGGTTGAATACTTCTAGCTAATACTTAACATTTTCATTTGTATTTGTATTCTCATGTGATAAGTTATTAATTTAATTGTGTTTCTTTTCTTATTGGGGATCGTTAATTCACCATGAGTTGTGTTAGACAACTTCTTACAGGTAGGTATATCGAATGCTTTTGATGAGTTCCCATGAAGGAAAGTATGTTGATAGTTGCCATGAGTCACTCTAGGCTTCTTATAAATAAGCATTTTGATACCTCACCTCGAGTCATTTTAGAATTCTTACAGGTAAGCATTGTAACATTTTATAATGTGTCTTTTAGGCTTCTTATAGGCAAAAATGTTGGTGTATCTCCATGAGTCTTATAAATGACTTTTTATACATGTGTGTTCGTGATCCCCAAAGTACATAAATAACAAATTCAAGTAGAGTGTAGTAAATTAATTTCGAATAAAAAATTTACTAATAATTTAAATGAAAGTTTACATTGATAAAGTTAATAATACTATTTTAAAGATAACTAATATTTCACTTCGGGAAAAAGAAAGATGTTTAAGCAAAAACTTGAGTAAACAATCTCAACGAGCTACTTGGCTTCTATACCACCTTAATAGCACCTTGTGGCGTGTCATTACGCGTGCCAGTCCTTGAGAAGTGCTTAGCATCGTGCGGGCCTCCACTAGATAGTCTTCCCAAGATGACATTTATGATTCTAGCAACTATGGGATTGTCATTTCTATGACTTCTGCTAGGTAGCTGAGTAACTCATCCTCCATCTAGGAAGTGCCACACTGATGATAGTCCTCTTGAGGGGCCTTGACTTATAAATTTCTTCAAGTATCCTTGTTGTATGAGCTTTTTGATCTCTTTTTTCAGATGAAAGCACTCCTCAGTTGCGTTCCCTCGATTGTGATGGTAGCGATAGTATTTATTGGACTTCATCCTCTTAGGATTGTCCTTTAACTTCCTCAGGGGTTAAATGATCCCTCATTGTTCTGCAATCACTAAGACTTCTGTTATTAGGGCGTTCAATAAAGTGTATCATAGGTATCCTGGTGGGGTGTGCCTTTAATCTTTAGTCTGCTTCTTGGTCCTCTTCTTCTCATCTCTGTATTTGCGCTTTGTTCCTACTCCTTAGAGTGTGGTCTCTTCCAGTATGTTGGGGGGTCTCGCCATAATAGATTCCTTGAACCTCCCATGGTGAAGTTTATGTTGCATGATGGCATCGAGTAACTCATGGTTGACGTAGGGAATCTCATGCACTCTTTTGAAAAAGCATCTAACATAGTCCCTAAAAAGCTAGCCATCTTTTTAGGTGATTGCGAATAGGTGTGTGACTATCTTTTGATTGATAGAAAATTGGTGCAAAAACCTCACATCAACTGCTCAAGGCTTGTTATACTATCTGTGGAAAGTTGGTTGAACCATGACAATGCACGCTTTGCAAGCATGGTGCGGAAGATCTTATAAAAAGTGGTGTCAGTTAAGTTATACAAGTCTGTCTTAGCATAGAACTTGTCAAGATGCTCTTAAGGGTCAGCAGTTCCATTATACTCAGTAAGGTTGACAACCTTGATCCCTGTCGACAGAGGCTCAACTAAGATAGAAAGGGAGAATTAGTTGCGGTTAGAGAGGCGGTGCTCTACCTGTATTCATGACCTAACTAGAAATTTTAATGGCACAGTGTTTGTTATCATAGTCTCCCCTCGTCGCTTCGGGTTGTTCTATGGAAAGGACGCCTGGCTATTTAAGTCCTCATATAAACCCCTCCGTGCCTTGTCACTTCACATCTCTGCTCAGTCCTATCGGGAGCCAGAGCAGAGTGTTGACTTCTACAAGATGATTGAGGGGCTTCTTCCTCTCTACGCTAGTTAGCAACTTAAGTTATTGCTTGAGCTGCAGCTTAGGCTGATGCATCCTCAATCATCGTCATCAATGCCTCTTGCATTATTTGTAGCATAGCTAGTTGAGCTAGCTCTAATTCTAATTTGTGCCCTCAATGCCTTGGCAGTGTTCCCACAGATAAAGCTAAAATGATGTTGTATAGATCCAAATTCTCAAATGTCAGCTTCTCACGAGCTTTCAACTCTTAGATGGGCCCTGCCTCCAATACACACAGTCGTTAGGATATTAGGGTTGTTCCGGCAAAAACCCTCCGACACTCAAGTTAGAACCAGAGCAAGATGAATAATCTTTCAATACAGAACTGAAAAAATAGAGAATGAAATAGATTGCATACCCTTGAATTTTGAGAATTGGTGGTATTTATAGTGTAGATAAGAGGGTTTTCGTGGGCTTGAAGCTTAGTGGGCTTAGCCTAAGCATTATAGCCCAACTTGAGTTTGTTGAATTGTAGAGCCCATGAACCTCTTAGACTTGACCTGTTTCGGGCTCATAGCCCATCATGCACATATGCACATATGCACAAAATTAGGCAATGCACATCAAAAAAGAAGTTTCTACCCATAAACCCTTTAGATAACCAGACACAAAGACTAAACCAGCAAATGCATGAGCAGGAGATAACCACAATGCAGAACAAACCCTCATAAATAAGGTCATACCCTACATCTTCAGTTGTACATCACTATTTTAGTTACACCTACTTCACATATCCAAAAGATAATATAAAATATGACCTATTTCAAGAAAAAACAAGAATCAATCAATCAACCAATCAAGTTTTCCATTCTTTTCCAAGTAGGGATAGATTCAAGATTGAAGTTTTGGTGAACCAAATTTCTAATATAAGTGAAGAACTTTGGGCAATTTTTACAGTTGAAGAATTTCAATTAATTTCAATTTTGGTGGACAAATAAAATAAGAAAAAATATAACTAAAATATACTTTTAGTAAAGAATTATGTTTAACTCCAAATTATTTCAACAATACTTTTAAAAATATATTAGACTTATGAGCTATGGCCTTTTTATAAGTAATATTTATTTATAAAAAAATTATTCAAATTTTTCTCTAATTTTTCTCTTAGTGTAAGCAATTAATGACCCCATTTGTAATGCAATTCTTTGGTTACAATTATTTATTCGCATTCTTGCTTTTCCTTTTTCATAATTTTTTATTAGCTTAAGGTAAATTTAATAGAATAAGAGTGTATAAAAGTTATAAAATACTATATTTTTTCACTCATTTTTATAGATTGGAGGAATTTGTAGGCTATCTATTATTTATTATTTGTATCAAGCTTTTAAAATTTCAATAGAGAAGTAAATTTTGAAGATCCATTAAAGCACTAAATTTGAAAATCATTACAATTTAAATTGAGAGATATTTGTAAATTGATTAGAGGGGCTAAATACTAAATTCTATGTTAACTTGGATAAATGAAGAATGATTGGTGTTAGCTCCTCGGGAGGTAAACTCCTCTTCAGAAAATTGTTGGAATGATGGGTCCCTCCATATGATACGAACAAATGGTTAGGGGACCTTATATTAGCTCGAAGAAAATCCTTTGATACTTAAGTCGGTAAATGTACCCAAATAACAAAAACTGAGCTTAATGTTGCAAGAGTGTAAATGAAATCATGTGCTTTAAAAATATCATGAATGATGATATTCATAAACATTTAGATTGAGACTTAGGCCTCATAGGCCCTTG
Organism: Paulownia fortunei; assembly: GCA_019321725.1. Lineage (NCBI taxonomy): Eukaryota > Viridiplantae > Streptophyta > Magnoliopsida > Lamiales > Paulowniaceae > Paulownia > Paulownia fortunei. The sequence continues at coordinate 10,872,991 of CM033111.1, forward strand.
ATATATTTTGGGCCTCTTGGAATTTTTTGCCTTATTAAGCTAAAAGTTAATATTTTTAAACGTAATTAAAGTGTGTCCAACATACAACCCCCAACTCCTAGGTAAGCTACGAAGTCCAGGTTGGTTGGGAGTTATATAACTTAAACTTGCCTAACACTCCAGAAATTAAAATATATAATTAAGAGTTATATTCTAGCTTGGTAGAGGTATTCTTTGAATCTCCTTATATTGACAAATCATTAGCTCTCAAGGTATTCTCTTTCTTTCAAAACTTATTTCCTAATTTCAAAATACTTTCAGTTTATGTTTTCTCTCTTTGTTGAATCATGTTTGAGAGGATCGGCAAAATGTACAAGCAAGGTGAGAGTACCTTGAATAGAAAGTCAACGCATGGGAGCATGATGGTTGTGTTGTTGGCTCAGGCTCGATGATTGACGATGTTGGTAGTAGGCGAGGTGGTGCCTCGCCCTATCTCACCCACCTAGCTTGGGTGAGGCACGACCACCTCGACTGCACGAGGATCTATATCACCTTGCTAAGGTGATCTTATCTCTGTTGGATCCCTCCTCGATTGAGTTAACTCTGCCTTAGCTAAGTAAGGTGAGCCCTTACCCAGCTGAGGTGGTTGTTCCTCGATTAAGCTGGTTGTACTCTTACATAGATGAGGCTTGGCTAGTATTATGTTTAGCCCAATTTTTTCAAGCTTTAATTTGGTAACTTCTGGTTGTTTTCCATGAGATAAGAAGAGGATCAACTTTTATGAAATTTCTTGAGGAGAAATCCCCCGAGTTGTTGAGGTAGTTATGAGTTTGCCTAAGTATCTATCTAATTCATTATGATGTGAGGAAGTTGAGATTTTGGGTGGTTTATCTGGTTTGTTTGGGAGTTAAAATCATGGCGAGTCCAAAGTGTCGCATCTAGTTTTAGATTCTGAGTTAGAGGGTGTTCCCTCCACTAATGATTAGAGTTTATGATGTACAAGGTAACATCCTAGATAGTATTATGACTAGTGTTGAATTGAGGTTATGTCAGAAGAAGTTAGTTTATCTTCCTAATCTAAGTTTGTTCTTTCTTCTTTGGGCCAAAGGATTATAAGTCATCCTGAGAGATACTTCATGATTTACTTATCATACGTCTCAAGTGAATTTTCTATTCCTTCACATCCTCGATTAGTGGAGGTTGTTCGAGCCTTTGCTCTTTATATCAATTAGTTAGAAAAGCTTGGTCATTTTGTAGAGCTAGAAAGTTTTCTGGCTTTGCTTATTGTTATGAGAGTGAGTGGGAACTCGTATTATCACTTCTTCTAAAGAGTGGGCTGTAAGTTTTTAGTAAGGTGTGCTTCTTCTTGTGGTCTGGGTTTTCTTTGGAGTGAAGTAGTTTGCCGTCTATAGTTTTATCTTGTCGTACTCGTAATGCATTCAAATAACATTATAGAATGATGTTAGTTATTTATTTCTAGCCGATACTTAGAATATTCATGCATTAAAAATGTACGTTTCAGTTGTTTTTATTCTTGCTTTGTTTCTCATAACCTTTGTTTCCCCTTTTAGGAAATAAGTTGGATGTAGCAGTGATCAAGGCACGTAAAAAGGTTGCTCATGAGTATACTATTGGGAAGGCATAGTGATGATAGGTGCCCATTATCATGGCGCACTGAGGGTGAGTGTTGGTCATCATCTTCCCTAGCAGAGTATGGGAGCAGTGATGCTCCTCCTCAGCATGGGATAGACATAAACGAGTTTTTCTTTAGCATCAATCGCTAGGAGGGGATTCAGTCTCTCTTGGATACTTCTAAGGTTTCCTTTGGGTGGACAAAGTTGAAAAACATGATCAACAAGGATGACATCAATAGCCTTAGCCATATGACTGACTCTGGCTCGGATGCTATGGTGGCGGACGACTTGGCCCTGATAAGTTTACATTTTAGTGTATGTCATTATGTATTTTGATAATTGCATATTTTTACATATTCTTATATCAAATTCTTTAGACTTTTCTTACTTTATTCTTATTAATATTATAGTTTTATTAATATTTTGTGTTAGGGAATCAATGAACAAAAAGATATCAAAAAGAGCCAAAATCAAAACAAAAAAGACTACACATTCCGTGAGCAAGTTGAGAGATAATATTTCATTTGATCAAAGAAGAATCACAATTAAAAGAAAAGGGTTATTTTTTCCTAAGTCCATCATGTGTAGATAAAAATATATGCAAGAAATCACTTGAACTTTGCAAGTGAATGTTAGGCTTTCATTAAATTCAAAATAAGCATGTTTCCAAACTTATACAGTTTTCATATTTTGGGCATAATTCTATACTCAAAATTCATATGAACCTAAATATTACTTCATTTGACTTTGATGTTGGAAGCTCAGCCCAATTCAGCTTTTATTATAATAGAAAATTCATCCAAGTGGGTGTATTGGAAGGAATCTATTTATATTAATGCATCTCCTTAAATCAAGCATAACATTCTCCCTAGTGGTTGGAAATAGGTGACTCAAAAAAGAAGCTAATAGAAAATACACAGTTTTCATGTCGATTTCTTTTTCAAAATCAGCTGATTTTATAGAAAAAAACGTGTGACAAAATTCGAATCTGAAAAGGACATGTGAATTTAGAGCACATTTAAAGTTAATTTGGAGTGCATTTGAAGATGTCAATTTAGGCACTTTTCTACTATAAATAGGGGCTTTTGGATGGTATTCAAAACATACAAAAATCTTTAAAGAATGAAAAAAGCTTTATTTTTGTCTTTTTTTAGGTTAAGTTTCGTAGTAATAATGTAAAGATTCTAGTAGTAATAGAAATGTATTTTCTAGTTTCTCTTCTATTTTTAGTTTCTTCTACTTTTATTATATCTTTCTAAGTTTTATTTAGCTGAGGAGAAATGGCAAAACTCTTGATGGAGGAAGATGAACGATTATAAAAGTATATAATGTTTAGGTGTGTTATATTATTATTTTAATTTTTGATTGAAACCCCCCTTATTTTGTGGTGATTCTTGATTTATGTATCGTCAATAATACAATAAGTACTTGAGTTCATTTAGCTTATTGTATGGTTCTACTCCAACGACTTCTAATGTGAAACTTTGATTTGTTGTAGATAAAAGTGTGCATAAATACTTAATCCCATAAATAAGTATTGGTGTTAAAACCCTTCTTATTTTGTGGTGATTCTTGATTTATATATTGCCAATGATACAATAAGTACTTGAGTTCATTTAGCTTATTGTATGGTTCTACTCCAGCGACTTCTAATGTGAAACTTTGATTTGTTGTAGATAAAAGTGTGCATAAATACTTAATCCCATAAATAAGTGTTGGTGTTAAAACCCTTCTTATTTTGTGGTGATTTTTTATTTATGTAGCACCAATGACACAACAAATACTTGGGTTCATTTAACTTACTGTGCAGTTCTACTCCATCGACTGTTAATGTGAAATCTTGATTTGTTGTAGACAAAGATGTGTATAAATACTTAATCTCATAAATAAGTATTAGTGTTAAAACCCTTGTTGTTCATTGGCATTTCTTGTTTTTGTATCACCAATAGTACAATAAATACTTGGGTTCATTTAACTTATTGTATGGTTCTACTCTACCAACTGCTAATGTGAAACATTGATTTGTTGTAGACAAAGGTATGCATAACTACTTGATCTCATAAACAAGTATTGGTGTTAAGAGATAATTTGCAAACAGTAAGACAATATCATGATTACTTTAATGCATGATCTATTTAATAACATATTCCCATTGGAACCTTCATTGTTTATGGATTTCAATAGTGGTATTTAAAAGAGGTAAAAAGATAAATAATTGTTCCTCTATCCAAAACTCAAGAGCGGGTCACTAAAGTACTTTTATTACTTTGATTTCTTAGTTATAGCATAATTTTTTCTTTACAATGTAAACCACAGTCAACCTATTTTTTAAGAAATATAAACCCAAAAACTTCAAACAACTTCTCTATGAATCGACCTCGGACTCCCGAAAAATTTAATACTTGACACACCTGTACTTAGGTTTACAACCTTAAAGTTATAGCAAGTTTTTGGCTCCGTTGTTGGGGAAGGCAAGGTTCTATTTTTAAATATTGTGTGTTTGTTTTCTTTACTGCTATATATTCATATGGTATTATAATCATAATTCTTGTCGTTTAGTTATAAATAATTCTGAAACTTTGTTTGGAAATTTATTTGAGTCACCTCTATACACTTCCACCATTACTGAAAATGAAAGTGTTTAGGTTGAAAATAAGAAACAACAAGTGTGTACCATGCATTATTACTTGCAATCTCCTCAAAATTATTCTCCTTCTTGTTTTATTTTTCCTCTTAATGTAAATAATTTTTTATTCGAGCCAGGAATGATCCCTTTACTTTCTAATTTTCATGTTTTAGACTCTGAAAGTCCTTACTTGCTTCTGAAAGAATTTGATTATGTGCCAGTTTTGAAGATCAAATGTGTACAAATGAGATCGTTAAGATCAAATTATTTCATTTTTCTTTAAAAAATAAAGCAACTCTTTAAAACCTAGGTCAGTTGGCACTTGGCAAGAAATGTAAGCTGAATTTTTTAAAAAATTATTTCCAACTCATAAAACTAATTTTTTGAAAAGACAAATCCATAATTTTTTTCAAAATTTTAATGAACCTTTCTTTCAATATTGGGAAAGATGTAAAGATTTGTTAAATTCATGCCCACATAATGATTTTGAAAAATGGCGCTTAATTAGTTTCTTTTATGAATGTCTAACTCTTGAAACAAAATAATTTGTTGAAACAATGTGTAATGGTGAGTTTCTTGATAAACAACCTAATGAAGCCTAGAATATCTAGATCATTTGGTAAAAAACTCTTTATCATGACATGGTGTTAATTTTTTTGAAGGTTCTATTAGATTAATCTTACTAATAGTAATAATGAAAAATATTACCTTAGTCAAGAAGATGATTGAAATGCTAGGATTGCTAGTTTAATAAGAAAAGTTGAGGCCATGGAACTTTAAAAAATAAAAAAAATCATATATGTGCAAAATGAAGAAGTTTGTAGAATTTGTGAACTTATAGGACATTCCACTAGTGAATGCCCAAATATTCCAGCACAAACAAATGTCATGAACACATTCAAAAAGCCTTTTTAGTCTCCATATTCAAAAAGTTACAATCTACAATGGAAAATTCATCCCAATTTTAGTTGGTGAGATGATAACTATGTCCAACCGCTATATTCACAAAAGCCATCAAACTTTTATTCTTATCCAGCTCTATATACAAATCCCCTTAAGGAGACTTTGCAAGCATTCATGTATGGACAAAGAAACATCAATAACCAGACTTCACAAGCCATCAATGAGATCAAAAATACACTTTCAACATTAATAGTTTCTTTGTGTACTCATGAAAAAGGTAAATTTCCTACTCAACTTTAACGTAATCCTTGCACTCAATATCATATTTTTTCTTTAGGTGAAGATTCAATGAAGGAGGCTAATTTGATCACAACTCTTTGAAATGAAAAAGTTATTGACAAGACTATTCATTCCAAAGAGAGTTTCTAATCCACTTTCAGAAATGAAAAATGGAAATAGACTTGATGACGAATGTAAGTTTAATGAAGGTGAGTTTGAAAATGATGAAAACTCTTTGAAGTTTTTAAACAAATTAAGATTATTCCATTGTTAGATGCAATACCCCTATATTTTTTGTTTTACATAATATGACAAGTTTGTGAAGTTTTTAACAGAAGTATGTAAATTGTCAAAAAAAATTCAGTCGTAGACGTTATTCCAACTTCAATGATTAAAATTAAGCACGAATAATGTATTTTGATTGATAATAGGTGTTGTTTTGGACTTTGATGTTGTTCTTTGGTTAGTATATTTTTGTGATAATTATACTCAAATCTTTTTGCACAAATAGTTATGTTATTCAATGTGGAGATAAGCATGTCAAAATATGAAATTCTTAAGCCCTCGCTTGAATCATCACTTAGATTTTTAACATGTAGGATTGAGTTAGAACTTTTCTTTTTGGTTTATTGAGTTGAACGATTGATTGAACACCACTTGAAAAATGATTAAGCCATTAGGCTTTCTAGCACCGTGGCTAAATCAGTTTATTCCTCATATGATGATCCAAGAGAACATCCCATAGTAAGTCACTTTGAGTTTTTCAATAAACAAGTCTTTTTCATTGGTACCAATATCTTCTTACCTAACCTAAATACAATATTATCTCACCTTTATTTTAAAAATAATTTGGAGCTTAAGAGAACGGGTTATAGTCTCATGAGGCTTTCCAGCGCTAATACCCAAAAATAATTTGGGCCACCTAGGGGTTTAAAGGCTTGTTGCATATGCAAAATATAATCATGATTTCCTACAAAAATGGATGAGTTTAGGTTTGTTTTAAACTTGTTCGAGGACGAGCAAGGGCTAAGTATGGGGGAATTTGATAAGTGCATATTTTAACATATTTTTATATAAAATCCTTTATAAATTCATTACTTTATTTTTATTAATATTATAGTTTTATTAATATTTTGTGTTAGGGAATTAATGAATAAAATGAAATCAAAAAGAGCAAAAATGAAACCAAAGAAAACACTTTTGGTAAGCAATTTGAGAGAGAATATTTTATTGGACCAAATAAGCATCACAATTAGAAGAAAAGGGTCATTTTTACCTAAGGCCATCATGTTTAGATCAAAATATATGCAAGAAGTTACTTGGACTTTGCAAGTGATTGTTGAACTTATATTAAATTCAAAATAAGCATATTTTCATACTTGTGCATTTTTTGTATTTTAGGCATAACTCCATACTCAAAAGTCCTATGGACCTAAATCTTATTTCGTTTGAAAGATAAAAAATATAACTAAAACTTTGTTATTAGAAGCTCAACCCAATTTAGCCTTGATTATAGCAGACAATTTATCCAAATGGATGTATTGGAAGGAATTTATCTATGTTGACACATCTCCTTAAATCAAGCATAACTTTCTCCTAGTGGTTGGAATTAGGTAATTCAAGTTGGAAAATGAAGCTAACAGACAAATACAGAGCTTTCATGTTGATCATGTTTTTAAAATCAGCTGATTTTATGAAAAAACTAATTTGGAATGCATTTGGAGTGAATTTAGAGATGCCAATTTATGCACTCTTTTACTATAAATAGGGGCTCTTAGATGGCATTCAAGACACACAAAAATCCTTAAAGAGGGAAATAAAGTTTTATTATTGTCTTTCTTTAGGTTAAGTTTTTTAATAGTAATATAAGTTTTCTAGTAGTAGTAGAAATGTATTCTCTAGTTTCTCTTCTAATTTTAGTATTTTCTACTTTTATTATGTCTCTCTAAATTTTATTTAGTTGAGGAGAAATGGTGAACCTCTTGATAGAGAAAGATGAACGGTTATAAAAGTCCATAATGTTCAGGTATGTTGTTTTATTATTTTAATTTTTTATTTAAACCCTACTTATTTTGTGGTAATTCTTGATTTATGTATCAACAATAGCATAACAAATACTTAGATTCATTTAGGTTATTATACAATTCTACTCCACTAACTGCTAATGTGAAACCTTGATTTGTTGTAAACAAATGTGTGCATAAAGACTTGATCCCATAAACAAGTATTGGTATTAAGAGATAATTTACAAACAATATGACAATATTATGATTATCTTAATGCATAAGCTATTTGATAACATATTCCCCTTGGAACCTTCATTGTGTATGGGTTCCAATTGTGGCATTTAAAAGAGGTAAAAATATTAAATAATTATTCCTCTATCCAAAACTCAAGAGTAGATCCCTAATTGTCAGTACTTTTATTACTTTGATTTCTTAGTTATAACATAAATTTTTCTTTAAAATCTAAACCACATTTATCCCATCTTTTAAGAAATATAAACTCAAAAACTTCAAACAACTTTCCTGTGAATCGACCTCACACTCCCGAGAAATTTATTACTTGACACAACTTGCACTTGAATTTGCAACCTTAAAGTTGTAGCATATTTAATTCATTCACTTTAGTTGATGATCATAATCATTTTCATATCAGGCTCTCACAGTGTTGACCATGCTTAATCATTATGTCACTAGTCTTTAGGAGTTATCAGTCTGCTTCAAGGCTATCACAAATAAGAGTGCTGAGGAGGTTGCCTATCTTGAGGGAGAGATAGTTGAAATGGCTAAGGACTTGGAAGATTTGAAGGCTTTGTATGACCGCGAGGTGAAGAATGGAAGGAATTTCATGGACTGTGTTGTGTAACCTCTTACTAGCTATCATAGTTTTTGTTATTTCTAAGAGCCTTGAAAGACTGTTACAGAAAAGTGTGTGATCCTGAAGGTTTAAAGTCAGTAAACAAGAATGCATGATAATCAACTTATCTAAGCAAAGTAATCAAATAACTGAATTAAAACATCCTTCTCCCACAAATAGAGAGTCAAATCAAAAGAAATTTGTTGTAGCAAAAAATATCCAAGATAAAAACACAATAGAAAATGTTTGTGTATGACTTAGTTAAAAAAAAGATGGGATTTTCTGCAGGCCAGTGTTCACTGTCCCCCATCTCTATGTGAACTGCCTTTCTTTTTTTTGGATCCACTCCCCCCCGAGGAGAGTGCTTATTCACACTGGGCACCATGGATTGGTCATATAGTCCCTCAATTTCCTAGTTCGACTAGCTGCTATTAGGGACATTTGGGAATAGCTTGGCTTTTCTCATGAAATTTAGGTAATGAGCTCTCCAATTCCTGTTAGCATAGAGAATTTTATCTTCATATGGACCATGGTGGCCACTGCATGGAAGAGGTTGAGGCTAGGCCTTCCTAGGACCATGTTGTAAGTAGATGGAGCCTTTACCACCTTAGTGGCTTGCTGAAGCCCCAATCCCAAGGACAGGGGATTTCTACTAAGGCATTGACTACCCCATCGGCAAAACTAATAAAGGAAGTGTTTACTTGAACTAATGAGCATTGTAAATTCTAAGTTTCTAAAATTCATCATAGAAGATGATGTCTGTGGTGCTCCCACTATCTACTAGCATCTTCCACACATAGTAATTGTCTAGAACCAATAATATGACGATGGCATCATCATATGGTCCCATAGTTGGGACGAGGTCTAACTCTCCAAAAGTTATCTCCATTCTTATTTTCTGGATATGGAGAATTTTATCAACTCTGGCCTGGCGTTAATTAGGTGCGTGCTTTTGCTAGCGCATTCTTATATGCCCATAATACACTCCTTATGTTTCTAGTAAATAACTCTCCAAATATGACATTTATGATTCCCACAATAGGCTAACTGAAGAAAATAATTGAAAAGCTATCAAAGGGGCTGTTTGAAAAAGTTTGTTAGCCAAAGGCCCCAAGAAAACTAGTCATCGCAAAATACTCCTCTTCCAGGAGAACAACCGCACAGTCAACCTAGCTCAAATCAGCAAAGAGACACTAATGCTGACAATTTCACTCTTTAGTGGTATGTCCGCGACCATAATGGAAACAACAGTACTTGTTTGATCTTTCACATTCAGTATCTTTTCAATTTTCTGGGAGGCTCAATATTCCTTGTTGTTGTGCCACCATCAAACTTTTATAATGGGGGCGTTTATAAGGGTGTGACAGGCATAGTGAGGCAGACCACACCATTGGTCTACATGACCTTTTGCATGTGTTTGGTTCCAACCTCTAAGTGGACTGCCTCTTCTTTGAAAATATGTTTCTCAGCCCTGGCTAATAGTTCTTCCAAGGATTTGGAGGGCTTCCCAGCAATTGACTTATTGAGCCTTCCTTGACAAAGGTTATGCAATAAGGCAACAGGGTATTTGCCAAAAAGCTCATGGCTGATGTAAGGCACCTCATTAACAGTCTCTATGAACCGCTGATCTACTCCCTCAAGCCTTCATTCTTCTTTTGCTTTATGGTGAATATAGGCTACAGTCTTTTGGGTACATTCTATTTATTGAAAACTGATGTAGAAAATGTATTATTAGTTGTTCCATCACAGTAATGGTTCTAGCAGGCAACTAATTGAACCACGTCAACTTAACAAGCATCGTACGGAAGAATTTGTAATATACAACATCACTCAAATCCTAAAGATCTGCCTAGCATAAAACTTGTCCACGTGTTCTTATGGATCTCCAGTACCATTGTACTCTGGCAAATTAGGCGTCTTGTAATGACCCAAATTTCGCACTCATTTTCTGTTAATTTCATCAAGAACTTTATTACATTTCATATATAATTGTCTGGCTTAAAATTAGTTAGATATAATTAATTAATTAAGAATTAAATTAATCTAAATTAGATGAGATAATTATTTAATTAAATAATCATATTATTTAATTGGACCCAATAAAATTAGAAATCCAATTTGGAGTAAGTTAATTAATTGATTGGATCAATTAAATGAACTTGGTTTTATTAATTAATTAAATTAATTAATGTTCATGCTGAAGTCTAAGCTTAACTTAAAAATAACTCATTAGTAGAAGCCTACTTACAATATTAGAATAATTAAATTAAAAAAATATATATATGTATATATATAGTTTTTCTTATTTAAAATTGATATAAGATATTAAGATTGAATTTATGGGATAGATTCAATGTATCTGGAGGAGAGAGGAGTCGAAAATTGATAGCCAATTAGAGTCCATATTTTTTGCCATTAAAGATAGAAGGGACAAGGAATTTTAGTATGATGTGGAATTAGTTTGTTAGGAATGTTAGACTTTCCAGACAACCAAATTAATAAGTGGAGTTAATATTAGTTTTGACCTAATTTTTGTAGCCAGCATATAAAATAAAATTGAAGGCAAAAAAAAAATGATTCTTCTACTACTCCAAAAATTAGCCACAAGCAAAAAGTTTTCTTCTTCTCTCATTCTCCACTCAAATTCCATGCACAAACCACCCTTCCACCCTCTGCAAACCCAAAGTTAGCATACAACCCTAGAGAAAGAATGTGTTTTATGGTCTACTTTAAGATTTTTTAAAGGATTTGTGAACGATAGCGTTGGAGGGCCACTTGGTCGATAGAATTCTAGTTGGTTTAGAGCTCAAAAGGTAAGTAACCCCACCTTTGTTCCATACATGCAATTATGTGCCTAAGTAATGATACATGTGTGATTATGCGTTGATACTTTAAGTTATGTGTGTTTATTATCCTTATATTGTTATTGCACTTACATATCATGTCAACAAACATGATGCATAATTAAGTTAAGCTTAGAAGGTGACAAGAGTATGCAAGTCTATTTTTGAAAGAAACATGTACCCCAAATATTTTGTTTCTAAAAGTTTAGTCGGGTGTACATTGATGCTGAGAAGGGTGTTAGTGGGAAATGGGCGCGGGGGGCCGGCGTTACGACTAAGGGCCTTTATTATCAAATGTAATGTTTAATGTTAATGTTGATGTACCACTTGTGGCAAAATGAAAGTACTTATAGCGGTATATATTTTTGGTTCCAAATAATTAGGCCCACTGCATCCCTAATCAAGTAGATATCTCACCAAGTGAGCTCACGACTTGGTCAATGAAATGAAGATTCAAAAGTTTTCATGATAATGTTCAAGTTCAATGTTTCCAAGTCAATAATTTAAGTTCAAAGTTTTTTTTTTTTTTTAAGTTGATGTCCAAGTCCAAAGTTTTCAAATTAAAATCCTTTTACGTTTTAAAAAAATGAAAAAAGGGGGATACTCGATAAGTTTTTACACAACAAGCATTCATGAGAATGCATTCATGCATGTGTTACTTACTGAGCTTGTTGAAAGTTCATTCCCTGTTATATATATTTTTTCAAGTGATGACACCGAGGAGATGGACAGAGATGGCCTAACGTAATGACTTGCCCATTATCTTATGTTATTAAATGAACTTCCAGTTTTAGAAACTTTAGACATGTTTTATTATGGGTTTCGCTTTCTTAAGATTTTGAGAGGATAATGTTTTGAAATTAAATTCTTTTCCATTTATGTTACGTGGAGTTTTGAGAACTTGGTATTTTATAAGTGTTAAATGATTATTCCTAGTTTTCCTTTAAGCAAAGAGTGTTTTAAATCTTCCACATTTTTTTTAAAAGAGTAAACTCTATTCATATTTAAATTCCGCATATATATAATTTAAGAAAATACTAGTAGGTATTATATTTTGTGGTATCAAAGTGCCTAAGTTTTTAAATCAGTTCTATAGACCCTAAATTAATTTTTTAAAAAAGTTTTGGGCGATGAGTCGTGTTGCGAGCGTGTTCCCCTCTGCCACATGGTAAGTGTTTGAGATTATAAGTTGTTATTTGTTTAAGTATTTAAAGCATTTGTATGTTGTGCCTTGAGCAATTATACTGCTTATCTGTTAAGGTGATTCCATATGATTGGGATCCTATTTGCTAGTTGGTTGGGATAGTAAAAAAAAAAAAACTAATCACGCTAGTAATAATTAATGCTTGATGTAGCATCATAATCATGATAACTCGTTTATCATATATGGACATTAATTGTGTAGGTATGAGGCTTATTAGAATCCCAACTAAGAAGGAATTAAGAGAGCATTCAGACAGAATACGTGAATTCATGACTTATAAGATAAAACTATATCACACCTTGCCCCAACATTTAAAGGAGATGAGATGGATGAGTGATCACCTAGCATTCGTAAGCCATAAGACTCAACCTAGGTTATAAGAGATAGCAATATGGAAGAAGTCACTACCCCTTGCATTACAAAAAATATTTGAGGAGACATGGGATCAATTAGAAAGTAACTATAGAGTTTATGTGTTCATGGAAACAATGTTTGTGAAATATGAAGGAGAGACACGAAAGCAAGCTAAGAAGACAATGTTCCTAACTTTGAATTCTAGTCATCGAAACTTGAGGTTTAGTCTAAGGGAAATAGTTCACTAGTTCACAAAGGATTTGTTTTAGAGGATCCATTTTCAAAGGTTATACTCAATACTTATTCTAATCAGGATGTTCACACTAGGAGTTAGATAGAGGAGAAGGTTGACGAGTAGTTATATGAAACAAGATTCTTTTTATGTAACACTTGAAGCTTTTCTTATTTTTGAAATGAATATGATGACATGTTATTTGCTTACTGACTATAAGTTATATTTTTCTTATTTTATCATGTGTGATACCACCTAGTTCCATAGAAGTACTAAACATTACGTTAGTCACATCACTCAAAACATAAGTTATGCTTAGTGCCTAGTGCTATAGAACCTCACAGACTGAAGTTAGTTTTCAATCAAGAACAATGGTCCGCCTTACTCGCTCAACTAATCAAGAAGAGACCTCACATGTTAAGAACGAGGAGAACGTCCCTGTCGCTCCTTAGGGAACACCTTTGACTGTTGAGGCCTTCATGCAGGCCTTAGCCACGTCAAGGCAAGCTAACCAACCTAGACATGCTGAGGCCCCATATAAGAACCGTATCTCAGAGTTTATAAGACTAGCCCTGGAATCCTTTTTGGGCACAGTAGACCCCATAAAAGCTGAAGGATGGTTAACAAGATACAAAAGATCTTCTTGTCATGGACTGCACAGATGCTGAGAAGGTCAACTTTGTGACATTCGTACTAAAATGAGAGACCCACGACTAATGGCGTATGGTGCAAAGACAGCATAAGAATGATGGCCGCCCGTTCACTTGGGAGATGCTCACTAGGGTATTTTGCGAGTAGTACTTTCCTCGAAGCGTACGATAATAGAAGGAACGAGAATTCATGCACTTGGTATAGGGTACAAGCTCCATCGTGGAGTATGAAATTGAGTTTTCCAAACTAGCAAAGTTTGCTCCGGACCTAGTTACAATGGAGGAAGACCGAGCTAGGAGATTAGAGAAGGGACTTAGGCCCCAAATCAAACTTGTTGTGGTGTTGTTCGAGTTATGTACTTATAGAGAGATGATCAACAAGGCCCTACTGGTGGAAATGACACAAAAGCTTAGAAGAGAGGAGCTCGGAGTTCAATTTAGCAGACTCAAAGCAAAGGATGGAATCCACAAGATAAAGAATGGGCAAACAAAGAAGAATTTCCACAAAGGTGCTTAGGGCACTTAGCAGAACAAGCAGGTTATCGCCACATGCCCTAAGTGCAACAAGTCTTACTGGGGAGAATGTTTCAGGTCAAAGGAGTGTGCTTTCATTTCTAGAAGCCGAGGCATATTGCAATTAACTGTCCAGAGAAAAAGAAGACCACCTAAGCTCATGTTTACATGATAACTCAGTAGGAAGCCAAAGAAGCTACTACGGTGGTAATGGGTAATACTTCGATTCAGCTCATTACATTTCTAAACCTTTCATTCATTCTATCATTGCATGCCAATATATGAATATATTATTTATCACTTAGATATATTGAATGTGTATGGCAAGTCTATCAATATTGTTTGATTCGAGAGCCTCTCACTCATTCGTGAGCTCTAATTTTGCAAAAAGCCTTCTAAAACCTCTCTCCTTGTCTGATGTTTTCTATAATGTGTCGACCTCTTTGTGTACTGTTATGACCTCAAACCTGATCCTATCGGATTGCCCTGTTATAATTGGAGATAAGCCTTTCTCGATAGATCTTATCGTATTGAATATCTAAGATTTCGATATTATTTTTGGTATGGACTGGTTCTCCAAGAATTTTTCCACGATCAACTGTCGAGGCAAGAAAGTAGTCCTTTCTCCTCCACATGATACTCAGATCATCGTCCAAGAAGTTAGGCATCAGCCATTCCTGCCATCTTTGTGTGATGGAGTTCCATAAGATGTTGAATAAGGGTTGTGAAGTGTATCTAGCGATGATAACTAAGGTTGCAGAGCAGAGTCCTTCCATGGACTAGATTCCAGTTGTTTGTGAATATCCGAATATTTTTCTAGAGGAACTTTTGGAAGTTCCACCAGAGAGAGAAGTTAAATTCATGATTGAGTTTCTGTTTGGGACAACCCCCATCTCAAAGACACCATATCATTTGGCTCCGACAGAACTAAAGAAGCTTAAGAAGCAGCTGCAAGATCTTTTGGATAAAGATTTATCAGGCCAAGTTTTTCACCGTGGGGTGCATCGATCTTGTTCGTGAAAAACAAGGACAGATCGATGAGGATGTGTATCGACTCTAGAGAATTAAACAAGGTAACGATTAAGAACAAATATCTAATATCGAGGATTGAGGAACTATTCAATCAACTTCAAGGTATTGGTTATTTCTCAAAGATAGATCTGAGGTCTGGATACTATCAGCTTAGGTTCGAGATGAAGATATTGCCAAGATAGCTTCCCAATCCAGATATGGACACTATGAGTTCCTGGTCATGCCTTTTGGTTTAACAAATACTCCTGCAGCTTTTATAGACTAAATGAACTGGGTGTTCTCCAACTACTTGGATAAGTTCGTCATCATCTTCATCGATGACATTTTGATTTATTCACAGACCAAGGAAGAACACGAACAACATCTAAGAATGGTCATTCAAAAGCTAAGAGAAAATAGTTTTTTGTCAAATTCAAGAAGTGTGAATTTTGGCTAGATTGTGTTCCCTTCCTGGGATACATCATTTCAAAGAATGGGATATCTGTAGATCCCAACAAGATAGAACTAGTACAAAACTGGCCAACTCCTACTAGCGCGGGTGAAGTCTGTAGTTTTTTAGCTTTGGCTGGGTAATATCAAATATTTGTTGAAGGATTTTCCAAGATCTCTGCCCCACTGACATAATTGACGAGAAAAAGTGTCAAGTTTTTGTGGGATGATAAATGCAAAAAGAGTTTCACTGAGTTGAAGAAGAGGCTAACTTCAGCTCCAATCCTATCACTTTCGAGTGGAACAGAGGGATTCGCATCTACAGCAATGCATCATTGAAAGGCTTAGGATATGTTCTTATGCAATATGGGAAGCTAATTGCCTGCGCATCTAGACAATTGAAGGATTATGAGAAGAATTATCCACGCATGATTTGGAGCTGGCAACAGTGGTTTTTACCTTGAATATTTGGAGGCACTACCTATATGGGGCCGATGTGAGATTTACACCGATCATAAGAGCCTTAAATACTTTTTCACACAAAAAAAATGAACATAAGGCAACGTAAATAGCTTGAGTTGGTAAAGGACTATGACTGTGTTATTAATTACCATCTAGGTAAAGCGAATGTGGTAGCAGACGCCCTAAGTCGAAAGGGGCAAAGAGTTATTTCTACCTTATGGATAGTGCAGCCATCACTCTTAAGGGATATTTAAAGTCTTGAGTTGGAGATAATCCTACGAGAGAGGTTGGGTTATCTCGCTATGTTGACAGTTCAGTCGATAATTTTGGAAAGAATCAAGGCTGCCCAATTGATTGATCTACAGTTGACTAAGATTCATTTAGAGGTGATTAAAGAAAAGAGAACCGACTACATAATCATCTCGAATAAAGATCTTTGATTGGGAAGTAGACTTGCAGTTCCAAATGACGAGCAATTGAAACTCAAAATTATGAGAGAAGCTCATAACACCCTATACTCTATTCACCCTGGAAGTACAAAGATGATGCAAGACTTGAATAAACATTTTTCTTGGATAGGCATGAAGAGGGACATAGCAGCATATGTCCAGAAGTGTTTGACTTGTCAGCAAGTTAAAGCTGAACATCAGAGAGCTTCCAGTTTACTTCAGCCTCTCAAGATTCCCGAGTAGAAGTGGGAAATAGTTGGCATAGATTTCATGGTAGGATTGCCAAGGATAAGGAATGGGTACAACTCCATTTGGGTTATCGTGGATCGTCTCACCAAGTCGGCACATTTCTTGCCCGTAAAGATGACTTATAACATGGAGAAGTATGCAAAGACATGCACGGCAGAGATAGTGAGACTATATGGAGTGCCAATATCCATCGTATCCGACTAAGATCCTAAGTTCATGTTAATCTTTTGGAAGAGTCTACATCGCGCTATGGGCACACAATTAAGATTTAGTACGGCCTTCTATCCCTAGACAGATAGTCAATTGGATAGGGCGATACAGACACTTGAGGATATGCTTCGAGCTTGCGTAATCAATTTTAGTGGTGCATGGGATGAGATTTTATCGTTAGTAGAGTACTCTTACAATAATAGCTACCAAGCATTGATTGGTATGGCACCATTTGAAGCTCTTTACGGAAGAAAGTGTCAATCTCTGGTACATTGGGATGAGGTTAAGGAGAGAAAGTTAATAGGTCCTGAGTTGGTATAGCAGACCGCTGAGGTTGTCGAGAAGATACGACAAAGAATGAAGACAACTCAAATTCAGCAAAAGAGTTATGCTGATCAAAGAAGGAAGCCATTGGAGTTAGCAGTAGGCGATATGGTTTTCTTGAGGGTTGTGCCGATGAAGGCTGTGATGAGGTTTGGCAAGAAAGAAAAGCTCAGTCTGAGATATGTAGGTCCTTTTGAGATTTTAGACTGAGTCGGCAACTTGGCATATAGAGTTACCCTGCCACCAGCACTGTTAGGAGTCCATAATGTGTTCCATGTATCGATGTTGAAGAAGTACATATTTTGTCATATAAACTTGCTCATAATAAAAAGTTCTAGTTGTTTAAAGTCGTTTTTTTCAACTGACTTCTAAATATTACTAACATATTTTTGATAATAATCGCCTAATTTGAGTTGATTGTTGAGAGTCAAAAAATGTACAAATAATTATTCTTGTTGCTCATGTTGACCAATATAAACCAACTTGGGTTAGTGTTGGAAAAGACAAAAATAGCTTGACAAGAACAAAAGTTAAAACTAGAACCGTAATTTAAACCAATGAAGTGACAAGGTATGTCACCTTAGTGATAAAGGCAACTAACGCCAACAAATGTTAAGTGCAATGATGAGACTGGTCACTTCGCTCGTAATTCTTATCCATACAATCACGAGATGCCCTAATGAAATCCAAAACAAGAGAGTTGCAGCGGTCATCCATATAAGGGATCAGCTATTGAGAGATATTAACAATTTTCTGAAGAATTTAACATAAAATTCCACCCAAATGAAGAATTTGAACAAATACAGCAGCATCAAGGGGCTGAACTACAATATTTGGCTTCTACTATCCATCGAATGAGAGAATTGAGAATATCAACAAATGAGAGAGCTTTAAGTAGTCAAACTTCATCTCAGAGTCAAATTTTGGGGATGAAACTTTTATAAAAAGAGAGAGAATTGTAATAACCCTAATTTTGCACTCATTTTCTGTTAATTTTAGCAAGAACTTTGTACATTTCATATATAATTATCTAGCTTAAGATTAGTTGGATATAATTAATTAATTGAATTAATTAATTAAGAATTAAATTAATCTAAATTAGATGAGTTAATTATTTAATTAAATAATATGATTATTTAATTGGACCCAATAAAATTGAAAGTCCAATTTGGAGTAAGTTAATTAATTGATTGAATCAATTAAATAAACTTGGGTTTATTAATTAATTGAATTAATTAATGTGCATGCTGAAGTCCAACCCCAACTTAGAAATGGCTCATTAGTATAAGCCCACTTGGAATATTAAAAGCATTAAATTAAATATATATATATATATAGTTTTTCTTATTTAAAATTGATATAAGATATCAAAATTGAATTTATGGGATAGGTTCAATGTATTTGGATATCAAGATTGAATTTATAGGATAGGTTCAATATATCTGGAGGAGAGAGGGGTCGAAAATTGATAGCCAATTAGACTCCATATTTTTTACCATTAAAGGCTTAAAGATAAAGGAGAAAATCAGATTATACCATTACATGCCACATCAAGTTTATGTCACATCATGCTTAGACTTATTAAACTAGCATCTCAACCTATTCTTCATTCTTAAGCTAGCAGGCATGACTTGAACCTTCTTTTGCACCATTTTATCTTCTAAATACATAGAAAAATTTCTCTAAATAGGTCCTAAGTGATTCCAACCGAAAAAGGAGGCAAAACAAGCAAAGGGAATGAGAAATAACCAAGTTCAAATAGAAAATTGTGTAAGATGAGGTTAACCTACGAATTTGACATGACTTTCAGATTTATTTTGAGGTTTATTGGCTTATTAAGCTTTGAATATTATTTATAATTGTGTTTTATAGGCGTTGGTGCACAAAGAAAGAGTTTTTGGTTGCAAATACTTGATAGAAAACACTTATACTAGAAACTGTCACCTTGTTGTATTCTTGTATTTTAGGCTTCAAAAGTGTATGGTATATTGAATAAAACTTGTAATTATCATCATATACATGTTTATACATGGGTTAAGAGTATTGGAATAAATTTTCATCAGTTAGAAATTGAAATAGGATATGATATTGAAGAGATGCTCAAAATTGTCAACATCGAATTTCAGATTCTGTCCTATGTGAAGGGAACTGGTTTTACAGCATTAAATCCATTAGTTTTGGCAAGGATATGACCTTGTTGTCTCTTTTTATAATTTATATAAGTATGGTGAAAATTTGGAAGTGATTAGATATACTTAAGGGTGCCCAAACCATTAATGCCATGAAGTGCATAAAATTGTTACAGTAGGAAAATTCTATTTCAGTATGCTGTGAAAGGAGCTAAACTTGGGAAGCTATATCAGTGAACTTTAGCCATTCTATGACATGGTTACATTTTTTTTATGTTAGATAAGTTTGATAAAAATTGAAAAGTGAATGAATATGTCTCATGGTGTCAAAATCATCATGCAAATGAATGTGGCAGCAAGAAAATATGAAGTTGTGAATCTATCCCATTTGGTTCATTAACATATTCCGACGTAGATGTGGTTAATTTGATCCCTAAATTTTAGGGGAATATTATAAGAGTTATAATACATTAATTAAGTGAGGTTATTATACATTTAAGATGTGGAACAAAGGTACGTAGAATGTTGTATTCGGTTATAGTTTTTAAGTGGTAAGGTTGTTTAGTTAAAGTGAGAATCAAGACCTTTATACTACATTAAGTATAATGAACTTATTAATTAAGGATGGTAATTGATATCTTGTATTTTTACAGATTGTTTCACATCTAGGGTTGGATAGTAATACTTAAGAAACCTAAAAGTGACACACAACCGAGCAAAGATAAGTGAGAATCCATTTGCAACTACAATGCATGAATATAGTATATCTTGAAGCATTTATACCTAATGTGTTGATGATATTTAAATTGATTGGATGACAAATATAGTATATACTTTAAGAGTTTTATAATTCTTAAAACATGTTAAGAGCAAGATGACTTGTATTTCATATTGAACATACCATTCATGAGCATTTACATGTGCATTCATGGCATATGAGTATAGTTGAGGTTCTTACATGCACGATATGATTTGAGACATGATTTTTAGAAAGAAAATATTTTGGTTGGCCACTACTAGTGTACCGAGGCATGCTTATGTGATATTTTAGGGCACTGCGAGTATTACTTCTTGGAGGATCATAGGGGTTGACAGGGAGTGTGACTCTGATGATCACGAGAGGGTCGACTACTTGATTGTGCCCTTATTAACGCCGTTGGTGGAAAAACTTCTAGAGGATCACAGGGGAAGATAGAGGGTGGACCTCTGGTGATCCCAGGAGATGGCCCCCAAATTTTGTCAATCTATTTATGGCCATGTGATTATTGATATTATTAAGAGCTCTATCTAGTACATAGTAGGTTGGCTGAGGGTCCAGTAGTGGAAAATAATTTTGAATGAACTATTTTGGTCTAGGAGCTTGCATTCTTGGCATGATTTCATAGAGATGCATCACATATATATTAGATTATCTCTTCAGCATGCATGATTTTCACTTACTGAGTATTAGCTCATGTAGTTCATGCATTGTAGGTAGGCATGGTGATGCCTAAGACTCTGAAGTTTACTGGGCTGGTTGTTGAAGCTCCTAGAGGCTTCTAAGGATCACTGTACATGGATGATGACCTGTTGGGTTGTGTTGTGGGCATATTCTAATTTTTACAATCATTATTATTGTGTAAATTATTGTCTATATGTAAAGGATTACAAAATGCAAAATATCCTTACTTATTCCGAAAGTATAGGCTATTATTTTAATTTTTGAGTTTATCATATTATAACTCTTGAAATTTTATAGTAAATAAGTTTGAGAATAGCGTGACTGTGATAGGTATTGTGTTTTTATATAAACGATGATTTTTCTATATACAGGGTTATATGCGAGAAAATATTTTACTGTTTTATCAAAGTGCTACATTTGCAAAATAAAAAAATATAAATATATAGATATATATATATATACACACATGCACACACATATGCTATCTTATCAAAATTATTATTATACCAATATCTATATTTAGTGGTGGGGGTGTTAGGTGTTACAAGTGGGAAATGGGGGCAAAGGATCGGCATTCTGACCAAGGGCCTCTATAGCCAAATGTAATATTTAATGTTAATGTTGATGTGTTGCTTGTGGGAAAATGAAAGTACTTATACTAGTATATATTTCTAGTTCTAAATAACTAGGCACACTGCATCCACGAAATAAAAGATTTAAAAGTTTCCACGATAATATTAAAGTTCAATATTTCCAAGTCAAAGATTTAAGTTCAAAGTTTTTTTTAAGTTGATGTCCAAGTCCAAGGTTTTCAAATTAAAACCTTTTTATGTTTTAAAAATAATAAAAAATGGGGATACTAGATAAGTTTTTACACAGCAAGCATTCATGAGCATACATTTATGCATGGGTTACTTACTAAGCTTGTTGAAAGCTCATTCCGTGTTATATATATATTTTCAGGTGATGACATCCAGGAGATGGACGGAGATGGTCCAACGCAGTGACTTGCCCATTGTCTTATATTATTAAATGAACTTCCAGTTTTAAAACCTTTAGACATGTTTTATTATAGATTTCGCTTTCTTAAGATTTTGAGAGGATAATATTTTGAAATTAAATTCTTTTCCATTTTCGTTACATGGAGTTTTGAGAACTTGGTATTTTAAAAGTGTTAAATGATTATTCCTAGTTTTCTTTTAAGCAAAGAGAGTTCTAAATCTTTCGTATTTTTTTTAAAAGAGTAAACTCTCTTCATATTTATATTTCGCATATATATAATTTAAGAAAATACTAGTAGGCGTTACCCGTCTGTACTCCAGCGGGAAGGGGCTCAGCTAAAATAGTGGTGGAGAAGGGACTCAACCTCTAGGGTGCTATGGCGAGTAGCGGGTACTCGCAAGGTTGACATCTGGTCCCTTAAGTGGTGGTATATAAGGTAGCATGGATGTCTTCTCTCCTGGACGATTTATGCTTAGCCTCTTTATCAGGAGGAGTCTCTTAATTGGTCACCTCTTCTAAGGTCTCCTTCCTATCTCCCCTTGCGTCATTCTGGTGGTTGCGGATGGAGGAGGGTGCTCACCTTGGTGGGCTTCAATGCACTCAGCCACTGCTTTTGCATCCACTCTAGCAGAATATGGAATGACAGGTGTTAGTTCCTTGAGAGTTAACTCCTCTTTAGAAAATTATTGGAATGTTGGGTCCGTACTTATGACACGAAAATATGGTTAGGGGCCTTGGATTGTCTGTGGAAAATCTTCTTATGCTTAAATCAATAAATGTCCACAGAAAATAAAAACCAAGCTTAAAGATGTAACAATGCAAATGAAATCACACAGCCTAAAAATGTCATGGAATGAGGTATTTGTAGATTTTTAGATTGAGACTTAGGCCTCATGGGCCCTTAATATATTTCGAGTCCCTTGGGCTTGTATGTTTTATTGGACTAAAATTCATATTTTTTTGCTTAATTAAAATATAGCCATCATATACTAGCTTCCCTCATGTCCATCACTATTTCCAAGAAAAATTCTTGTACATAAGGTCTGTAATGGGGATTAAAGTGAAAATAAGTACTAAAAGCTATATGCATATGAAGGATTAAAGTGAAACAAAACTCAATTTTAGGGATGGCAAAGGTCATGATTTTACTTTAGGGATGAAAGTAATATTAACCTAAATTTTAGGGGCTATTACTGAGATTTGCCTTAGAAAAATATTTCAGAAGAAATGCATCACTTGAAAATAAACGAAAATGCATTACAAGTTCTATTTAAAAAGAGAGTTGAAGGTTCAGTACCATACACTTTTATTCCAAAATACTGAATAGTGAAACTCTAGTACTACACCTCAATTCTTTAAGCTTTGAAGAGTTGAACATCTAATACCAAAACTCCATTTCTATGCTACCGCATGCATATATGTGCAGTACGATAGTTATGTGCACTAAATTTTACACGTTCATTAAGACGTAATTTGCCCAAATCAACAGATTAATTACAATCTAAAATGATTTACAAGACCCGTGAGACCTCTAAAATAAATTCTTTTCAAATAAAATTAGACCTACCTCAGATTGCCTTGATTTTATTTCAAAATATACCTAACGATGATCCTAATTAAAATCAAGTACATATTAAGTGAAATCAATATAACTTAACTAACAATGAAAATTAAAAGATACAAAATAAGGTACAAATTTCTAACACAAGTACTGTATAATTTAGATTAGAGTTTTTTAAATATAACTACTAAAAACTTGAAATTGTGGATGGCAAATTAGTGGCTTAGGTGCATGTGGTCGAGGAATCGACGGTGGAAGTGGGTGTGGTGGATGGAAGACGGCGGATGTGAGGAATGGGAGATGGATTCAAAGAGAGAGAAGAGAAAAATGGGGGGACTGATTTCAAAGAATAAATAAGAAAAAGAGAGAGAGAAGAAACTGAAAAAGGAGAGTTTTGAGTCATAGCAGCCGGCGGCATTGACAGAGAGAAGACGGCAGTCGGAAGAAGATGCAATGCTTGGCTGTTTTCTTGGGGAAAAAAATAAGGGAGGGGAAAGGGGAGAAATGGGTGTTTATGGTAAAGGGTGGGGTTTTATTATTAGTTGGGGGCATATAAGAATGTTTTTGGGAGGTGTGGAATATAAATAAAAGTTTTAAGTTGGTTTGGGAAGTACAATCTAAGAAAGTGGGGGTTGGGGGTGGGGAGTGAATCACAAGTTTAAAGTAAGGGTGGGGATTTTATCCCAATTAACAATAAAATTATAATTATGATTTTACTCTTAAAACTCAACTATTCCAACTAAGGGATTTAATCCAGGAGTTGGAAGATAAATTAAGTAACTAAATTAATTTGTTAAGTTTTAATTAATTTATTATTTGAAATATATAATTATTGATTAGATCAATTAATTGAATGTAATGAGATTAAAAGAAGTCTAATAGAAGTAATTAATTAATTGATCATATCAATTAATAAAATTGGCCTTTAATCTTATTAAGTGTTAGATTAAATAATTAATAAATGAGATTAATTATTAATTGGGTTTAATTTATTTAAGCAAGATTCAATGGGTATAAGCTTGATTTAATTAGTAAAGGACTTAATTGAATGAGACATAGGATGTCTAATTGAATGTGAGAGAAGAAATAAGCCAGTAAAAACTTAACAGTAGAGAGAATTTTTGGTGCATATTTAAGCGCCCCCCCTCCCCCCCTCCCCACCCAAAAAAAAAAAAAAAAAAATCTCCCAAACATGTTCTCTCTCTATCTTTCTTCTCGTGTTATTTGTGTGCTTTATTCAACTTCATAGTATACAAGAACTCAAAATTAAAGTACCCGTACATAAGTATTTGTGTACATGCTTCTATAAACCTGTATACTAAAATCCTAAGGTAAAATTATCAAATCACAACTATTACCAGTCTTTATCTCGTGTGGGCATCAAATATTAGGGATAGTATCCTTAAAATATGTATTACTACATTACTGAATTAATAAAATAATATTTTATACATGTTTTTGTACATATTAGTAAGTTTATGAATATCAGAAAAATCATGTTTATTAACATGATAATAATCTTAGTTTATAAGTGCTATGTACGTGAGGATTAAGAATATAGATAACAATAAACTAAATTAGTTCATAATGAAATTAATTAAAATTGAGATTTTTAATTAAATTATTATTAGTGTGATCTATTAGCATTAAAAATGTAATGGTCTTATCTACACTATTGATGTAGTGACAACTAAATTGAGGAACTTTATTAATGTGATTATATATGATTGGACCAGATATAATTCGAATTTTCATATAATTTCTATTATTTTCTGAAAATTCGAATAACATCAGTAGATGATCATATATGAATTGATCTTAATCCTGAATGGTTATAGACTCCTATTAATTTCAATTTGATCTTTGATTTGTTTGTTAAAGGCATGTTAATTAGCATTTCTAAATACTTGTATTTTGGGATCATATTGGGATAGATAACTGTGAATGTAACTTATAGATATGAAATCCATATCTTCCTGAATGAAGTGGTAAGACAATTCCCTTAGTTATTTTGGAACTGTCACTTTTTTAAATTTAATAGAATAATTTAATACTTGAAAAAAATAACTAAAACAATTTAGTAAAATTCATTGGAAATGTCTAATGTATATAGAAAGTGTACCTATGATAAAGTAGTTAATTAAAATAAATGAAATAAATTCGCTCATAATAAATATAATTATAAAAGAAATTTATAATTTACTCGCATTCAATACAATTACAACTAATTCATTTCCTAAAACAGTAATAATAGGAATAAAATTACAAATAAACAAGATTTTCATATTATGTATAACTATAAATATTACTATCGAATAAGTTATAGAAAACAATAGTTTAATGTAATATACATGCACCATTCATCGTCCTCAACAAATTATAAATAAAATTATATTTGTATTATCCAATATTTTCTTATGTATACCATTCAAATAAATAAATTTTATATATTGTAAATAACTACAAGAAATACTATTTGTCGAAATAAAATTACTTATACAAAATATAATTATAAAAAAAATAACACTTTTTCATAAAACATTTAAGATAATTTCTATAATACAATAATTTAATCTAATATACATGTATCATTCAAATAAGTAAAACTCATACTAAAAATATAAAATAATTATATGGTATAATACTATAATCTAATATTTATTTAATTTGCATGCACCATTCAAGTAAACTCATACTAAAAATATAAAATTATTATACTAGACCATTTGCATATATATAAATTACACATATTCAATATTAATACAAATAAAATAATTAAAACCTACATATACATTAAGATAAATATAAAATAGTCACTTTTCTAAATTTAATAGAATAATTTAATACTTGAAAAAAATAACTAAAAAAATTTAGTAAAATTCATTGGAAATGTCTAATGTATAAAGAAAGTGTACCTACGATAAAGTAGTTAATTAAAATAAATGAAATAAATTCACTCATAATAAATATAATTGTAAAAGAAATTTATAATTTACTCGCATTCATTACAATTACAACTAATTCATTTTCTAAAACAGTAATAACAGGAATAAAATTACAAATAAACAAGATTTTCATATTATGCATAACTATAAATATTACTATCGAATAAGTTATAGAAAACAATAGTTTAATGTAATATACATACACCATTCATCGTCCTCAACAAATTATAAATAAAATTATATTTGTATTATCCAATATTTTCTTATGTATACCATTCAAATAAATAAATTTTACATATTGTAAATAACTACAAGAAATACTATTTGTCGAAATAAAATTACTTATACAAAATATAATTATAAAAAAAATAACACTTTTTCATAAAATATTTAAGATAATTTCTATAATACAATAATTTAATCTAATATACATGCATCATTCAAATAAGTAAAACTCATACTAAAAATATAAAATAATTAAAACCTACGTGTATACTAACATAAATTTAAAATAGTCACTTTTTTCAATTAAATAGAATAATTTAATATTTAAAATAAATAACTAAAACAATTTATTAAAATTAAATAGAACTGTCTAATGTCCAAACAAATTATACATAAGATAAATTAGTTAATTAAAATAAAGAAAATAAATTCACCCAAAATAAATATAATTGTAGAAAAATTAAAAATTTACTCGCATACAGTATAATTACAACTAATTCATTTCCTAAAATAGTGTTAACATGAATAAAATTAATAGCACTCAATATAATTATAAAACAAATTATATTTCTATTTTCAAAAAATTATTTAAATATACTATTCAAATAAATAAAATTTTCAAATTAAGTACAATTATAAATATTATTGTCAAATAATATATATAATACAATCGTTTAATCTAATATACATGCACCATTGCTCGCTCTCAAAAATTATATTTCTATTATCTAATATTTACTCATGTACACCGTTTAAATACATAAATTTCACATATTGTAAATAACTATAAAAAAAAACTATTTGCTAAAATAAAATTACTTGTATAAAATATAATTATAAATAAAATTAACAATAAATAAAATAACATTTTTTCATAAAAAATTTAAGATAATTTATTTAATACAACAATTTAATCAAATATACATGCACCATTCAAATAAGTAAACTCATACTAAAAATATAAAATAATTGTACGGTATAATACTATATGGACCATTCAAGTAAACTCATACTAAAATTATAAAATTATTATACTAGACCATTTGCATATATAGAAATTACACATATTACAAATAAAATAATTAAAGCCTATATATACACTATGATAAATTTAAAATAATCACTTTTCTCAATTAAATAAAATAATTTATAAAATTAATTAGGACTGTCTAATGTCTACACAAATTATATTTATGATAAAGTAGTTAATTAAAATAAATGAAATGAATTCGCTCATAATAAATATAATTGTAAAAAAAATTAATAATTTACTTACATTCAATATAATTACAACTAATTCATTGTCTAAAATAGTATTAACATGAATAAAATTACTAACACTCAATATAATTATAAATAAAATTATATTTCTAATTTTTAATATTTATTTAAATACACAATTCAAATAAATGAGATTTTCAGATTAAGTATAATTCTAAATATTACAGTCAAATAATTTATATAGTACAATAGTTTAATATAATATATGTACACCATTCCTCACCCACAATACAATTATAAATAAAATTACAATTCTATTATCTAATATTTACTCATGTACACCATTCAAATAAATAATTTTATATATAGTAAATAACTACAAGAAATACTAATTGGCGAAATAAAATTACTTATACAAAATATAATTATAAATATAATAACACTTTTTCATAAAAAAATTAAGATAATTTATATAATACAATAAATTAATCTAATATACATGCACCATTCAAATAAATAAATTTATACCAAAAATATAAAATAATTATATGGTATAATATTATAATCTAATATTTATTTAATATACATGCACCATTCAAGTAAACTCATACAAAAAATATAAAATTATTATACTAGACTATTTTCATATATATAAATTACATATATTGAATATTATTACAAATAAAATAATTAAAACCTCCATATACACAATGATAAATTTTTCTCAATTTAATACTTAAAATAAATAATAAAAATAATTTATTAAAAATCAATAGAACTGTCTAATGTCTAAATAAATTATTCCTAAGATGAAATAATTAATTAAAATAAGTAAAACAAATTCGCTCATAATAAATATAATTATAAAAGAAATTAATAATTTACTTGCATTCAATATAATTACAACAAATTCATTACCTAAAATAGTAGTAACATGAATAAAATTAGTATCACTCAATATAATTATAAATAAAATTATATTTCTACTTTCAAATATTTATTTAAATATACTATTCAAATAAATATGATTTTCAGATTAAGTATAAACATAAATATTACTATCAAATAATTTATATAATACAATAGTTTAATCTAATATACGTCCACCATTCTTCGCTCTCAATACAATTATAGACAAAATTACAATTCTATTATCTAATATTTACTCATATACACCATTCAAATAAATAATTTTACATATTGTAAATAACTACAAGAAATACTATTGCCGAAATAAAATTACACAAAATATAATTATAAATAAAATAACACTTTTTCATAAACAATTTAAAATAATTTATATAAAACAATAATTTAATGTAATATATATGCATAATTCAAATAAGTAAAAGTCATAGTAAAATATAAAACAAACATATGGTATAATATTATAATCTAATATTTATTTAATATACATGCACCATTCAAGTAAACTCATAGTAAAATATAAAATTATTATACTAGACTATTTGCATATATATAAATTACACATACTTAAAATAAGTAACTAAAATAATTTATTAAAAATAAATAGAACTGTCTAATGTCTAAATAAATTGTTCATAAGATAAAATAGTTAATTAAAATAAATAAAATAAATTCGCTCATAATAAATATAATTATAAAAGAAATTAGTAATTTACTTGCATTCAATATAATTACAACAAATTCATTACCTAAAATAGTATTAACATGAATAAAATTACTAGCACTCAGTATAATTATAAATAAAATTATATTTCTAATTTCTAATACTTATTTAAATACATAATTCAAAGAAATGAGATTTTCATATTAAATATAATTATAAATATTACAATAAAATAATTTATATAATACAATAGTTTAATCTAATATATGTACACCTTTCCTCCCCCACAATACAATTATAAATAAAATTACAATTCAACTATCTATTATTTACTCATGTACACCATTCAAATAAATAATTTTACATATAGTAAATAACTACAAGAAATACTATTGCCGAAATAAAATTACTTATACAAAATATAATTATAAATAAAATAACACTTTTTCATAAAAAAAATTAAGATAATTTATATAATACAATAAATTAATCTAATATACATGCACCATTCAAATAAATAAACTTATACTAAAAATATAAAATAATTATATGGTATAATATTATAATCTAATATTTATTTAATATACATTCACCATTTAAGTAAACTCATACTAAAATTATAAAATTATTATGCTAGACCATTTGCATATACATAAATTTCACATATTGAATATTAATACAAATAAAATAATTAAAACCTACATATACATTAAGATAAATATAAAATAGTCATTTTTCTAAATTTAATAGAATAATTTAATACTCGAAAAAAATAACTAAAACAATTTAGTAAAATTCATTAGAACTGTCTAATGTATAAAGAAAGTGCACCTATGATAAAGTAGTTAATTAAAATAAATAAAATAAATTCGCTCATAATAAATAAAATTGTAAAAGAAATTTATAATTTACTCACATTCAATAATTACAACTAATTCATTTCCTAAAATAGTAATAACAGGAATAAAATTACAAATAAACAAGATTTTCATATTATGCATAATTATAAATATTACTATCAAATAAATTATATAATACAATACTTTAATCTAATATTCGTGCACCATTCATCGCCCTCAATACAATTATAAATAAAATTATATTTCTATTATCCAATGTTTTCTTATGTACACCATTCAAATAAATAAATTTTTCATATTGTAAATAACTAAAGAAATACTATTTCACGTAAAATAAAATAAATAGTTAATTAAAATAAATTCCCTTATAATAAATGTAATTGTAAATAAATTAATAATTTACTCGCATTTAATATAATTACAACCAATTCCTTACCTAAAATAGTTTTAACATGAATAAAATTAGTAGTACTCAAAATAATTATAAAACAAATTATATTTCTTTTTTCAAAAAAATTATTTAAATAAACTATTGAAATAAATAAAATTTTCAGATTAAGTACAATTATAAATATTATTATTAAATAATTTATATAATACAATAGTTTAATCTAATATACATGCACCATTGCTCACCCTAAAAAAATACATTTCTATTATATAATATTTACACATGTACACCATTCAAATACATAAATTTCACATATTGTCAATAACTATTAAAAAAACTATTTGCTAAAATAAAATTACTTATATAATATATTATTATAAAAAAATAACATTTTTTCATAAAAAATATAAGATAATTTTTTTAATATAATAATTTAATCTAATATACATGCACTATTCAAATAAGAAAACTCATACTAAAAATATAAAATAATTATACTGTATAATATTATAATCTAATATTTATTTAATATACATGCACCATTCAAGTAAACTCATACTAAAATTATAAAATTATTATACTAGACCATTTGCATATATATAAATTACACATATTGAATTTTATTATAAATAAAATAATTAAAACCTACAAATACACTAAGACAAATTTAAAATAGTGACTTTTTTCAATTAAATAGAATAATTTAATAATTAAAAAAATAACTAAAATAATTAGTAAAATTAATTAGAACAGTCTAATGTCTAAACAAATTGTACCTATGATAAAGTAGTAAATTAAAATAAATAAAATAAATTTTGCTCATAATAAATATAATTGTAAAAGAAATTAATAATTTACTCGCATTCAATATAATTACAACTAATTCATTACCTAAAATAATATTAACAAGACTAAAATTACTAACACTCAATATAATTATAAATAAAATTATATTTCTAGTTTCTAATTTCTAATATTTATTTAAATACACAATTCAAATAAATGAGATTTTCATATTACGTATAATTATAAATATTACAATCAAATAATTGATATAATACAATAATTTAATCTAATATATGTACACCATTCCTCGCCTAAAATACAATTATAAATAAAATTACAATTCTATTATCTAATATTTACTCATGTACACCATTCAAATAAATAATTTTACATATAGTAAATAACTACAAGAAATAATATTTGCTGAAATAAAATTACTTATATAAAATATAATTATAAATAAAATAACACTTTTTCAAGTATAATATTATAATTTAATATTTATTTAATATACATGCACCATTCAAGTAAACTAATACTAAAATTATAAAATTATTATAGTAGACTATTTGCATATATATAAATTACACATATTGAATATTATTATAAATAAAATAATTAAAACCTCCATATACACAATGATAATTTTAAAATAGTCACTTTTCTCATTTTAATAAAATAATTTAATACTTAAAATAAATCACTAAAATAATTTATTAAAAATAAATAGAACTGTCTAATGTCTAAATAAATTGTTCCTAAGATAAAATAGTTAATTAAAATAAGTAAAATAAATTCACTCATAATAAATATAATTATAAAAGAATTAATAATTTACTTGCATTCAATATAATTACTACAAATTCATTATCTAAAATAGTATTAACATGAATAAAATTACTCGCACTCAATATAATTATAAATAAAATTATATTTCTATTTTCAAATATTTATTCAAATACAATATTCAAATAAATATGATTTCCAGATTAAGTATAATTATAAATATTACAATCAAATAATTTATATAATACAATAGTTTAATCTAATATATGTACACCATCATCGCCCTCAATACAATTATATTATCTAATATTTACTCATGTACACCATTCAAATAAATAATTTTACACATAGTAAATAACTAAAAAAAATACTATTTGCCGAAATAAAATTACTTATACAAAATATAAGTATAAATAAAATAACACTTGAATGGTGAATATATATTAGATTAAATTGTTGTATTATATAAATGATTTTAAGTTTTTTATAAAAAAGTTTTATTTTATTTATTATTAAGTTTATTTATAATTATATTTTGTATAAGTAATTTTATTTCAGCAAATAATATTTTTTATAGTTATTTACAATATGTAAAATTTATTTTAATTTTAATAAATTATACAGTATTATGGAGAGTAAATTTATCTTAATGTACATGTATATAAGTTTTAATTACTTTAACTGTAATTGTATTCATTAGTTGTAATTTATTTAGTCTATTCCAAGATTGTTATGCCATTGACACAATTAACCAGAAAATGGGTGACATTTAGATGGATGGATATGTGTGAGTGAAGTTTCCAAGAGTAGAAAAAGAGTTTGATTTCAGCACCTATTCTCTCAATTCCATCAGGTATTAGAGGATTCATAATTTACGATAACGTGTCGAAGAATGGATTAGGATGTGTACTGATGTAAAATGGCAAAGTAATTGCGTATGCATCCAGGCAACTTAAGGAGTACGAAAAGAATTACCCTACACATAACTTAGAACTTGCTGTTGTAGTATTTGCGCTTAAAATATGGAAGCACTATTTATATGGTGTATGGTGCGAGATCTATACACATCACAAGAGCCTCAAATACTTCTTCACACAGAAAGAGTTTAATATGCGACAGCGGAGATGGTTGGAACGGGTAAAAGATTATGATTGTGAGATCAATCACCAACCCGGTAAAGCCAATATTGTAGCTGATGCATTGAGCTAAAAATCCACACAAAGTACAATAGCTACGGCTTTAATTCAGAAATCAAAACTGAATGAATTGCAGAAAATGCATATAGAGATTTTACAGATAGGAGTAATAAAGGCAAAGTTGGTAGCCCTGATGCTTCAGCCTACGCTAATTGATAGAATTAAACAGGGACAGTGAGATGATGAATATCTCATCAATATGAGAAAATATGTTGCTGCAGGGAAGTCTCCTGAATTTAAGATGACTCACAATGATATTTTACAATTTAGAGGGCAGTTTTGTGTGTCAAATAATGATAACATTCGGGAAGATATTTTAAAAGAAGTACATTCAATAACCCCTTATTTAGTACATCCAGGGGCTACCATGATGTATAGAGACTTGAAAATGCATTATTGGTGGCTGGGTATGAAAAAGGACATCGCCCAGTATGTAGAGCATTATCTAACATGTCAGCAGATAAAGGCCAAACATCAAAGACCCACAGGGACTTTGCAATCTCTATTTATTCCAGAATGGAAATGGGAAAGGAAAACCATGGATTTCGTAACTTGTTTGCCAAAGACTACTAAAGGTCATGATGCTATTTGGGTTATCATTGACAGATTGACCAAGTCTACTCATTTCCTTCCCATATGTTCTACCTATTCCATGGATCACTATGCCTAATTATACGTTCAGGAGATTGTCAGACTTCATGGCGTGCCATTGTCAATAGTTTTTGATAGAGATTCAAGATTTTTGTCTGCTTTTTGGAGGAGTTTACACAAAGCTTTGGGAACACAGTTATCATTCAGTACAGCATATCATCCTCAGACGGATAGGCAATCTGAACAACAATACAAACGTTGGAGGATATGCTCATAGCCGTGTATTAGACTTCTAAGGTCAGTGGAGTAAATTCTTACCTTTGGTGGAGTTTGCATACAACAACAACTATCAAACTAGTATTGGAATGGCTCTCTATGAAGCATTGTACAACAAAAAGTGTAAATATTAATTTATATTGTTATACTATATAATTTGTTTTGAAAACTTAACTTATTAAGTTGAGTTTTATTCATTTTAAAAATTATATTTAGTACGACTAATTTTATTTTAAAAAATAGTATTTTTGAGAATAAATTTATTTTTGTGTACATTTATAATTTAATTATTTTATATGTTTACTATGAGTTTACTTAGTTGAATGGTGCATGTATATTAGATTAAATTGTTGTATTATATAAATTATCTTAAATTTTTATGAAAGTTTTAGTTTAATTATTAATTATTTTATTTACAATTATATTTAGAATAAATAATTTTATTTCAGCAAATAATATTTTTTTATAATTATGTACAATATATGAATTTATTTATTTGAATAGTGCACATGAGTAAATATTAATAATGTTGTAGTACCCTGTTATCAAGAAGATTCTGAGGC
This sequence comes from Paulownia fortunei, assembly GCA_019321725.1. NCBI lineage: Eukaryota > Viridiplantae > Streptophyta > Magnoliopsida > Lamiales > Paulowniaceae > Paulownia > Paulownia fortunei. The sequence continues at coordinate 10,907,786 of CM033111.1, forward strand.
AATTCTTTCATCTTTGGCACTACAATATTCATGACCTTATACAATTCTATAAATAAGAATTATATTTTCAGCACTATGCATCATATTAAAACCTTCAATTTTAATATATAAACATAAAACATGATAAAGTGTTGAATCTGTCAAATAAAGTGTGAAAGTAAGAAAGCATGAAAAATAGATTAGTCCATCACAGTGACTTGATTCAACAACTCTTAATAAGGAATCATGAAACTTATTATGTCATTTATCACGAACACATAAAATAGCAGAGGTATTTAAACCTAGTCTAGTAGCAAGTTTTAATGCTACTTGAATTATTTCTATATGAAGGAATTTGTATTTTTCTTGATGAATTGCTATAAGCTTTTCAGAAAACCAACGAAATGTACTATATCCCTCTGATAAGGGAATACCTTGTTCTACAAATTTAATAATATAATTAGAAGAAAAATTAAAAATACCACTATGTAGGATAAAGAAAACTAATTAGAAGAAGAAGAGGGAGGAAGTTTACAGTTAATGAGAGATCGATCTAAGTTTTCATTTATTATAATTTCTTTATTTTTTCCACCACCACCACCACCACCACCACTACCACCACCATTATTATTATTATTATTATTATTATTATTATTATTATTATTATGCCTATTATTATTAATATTATTATTATTATTATTATTATTATATTATTATTATTATGCCTAGTAGATAAAGCTCTATATTATTATTATGTCAATGATTTACAACACAACACCCTAAGCACATATCTCCAGCAAACAAGGGTTCAATAGTTAACGAGACCTGTGGTTTCACTATGCAAACGAACAAATAAAATAACCAAAAATTTATCAAACAAGCATAATAAAATATTAACCTAAATGTGGCTCTGATACGATGAGGGTACCTGGATCAGTATCAAGAACAATAATCAGAGCAGCAACAAAATATAGCATGCAGAAAGAATAATTCAAGTTTTTTTTCTTTTTTTCATTTTTTTGATAACGTCCTTCTTGATTCAAAGTAGGATAAATAAATATGATTTTATAACCTACTCTGATACAAAAATGATATGAATCTCACAAAGAAAAATGAGACCGAACATCCATAAGGATATTTTTCTAGGATCAACTTAATTCCGTTTCATAATCAAGCAAGAATAATGAACTTGACTCGTTATCTATTAAGAGATAAGACCCAAAGGTATAAGAAATAGGGTTGACGCCACACTCAAGATAGATGAGAAATATTGTGAGTGATAAGTCAAAGATTAACACCACAAGAAGAATATTGGTAAGGTCATAAAATAGCTTTTTGAAGAACCAAAGAAAAAAACTCTCACAAATATTATTTCAATCATGAATGAACTTATCTTAGGATTACATTGGCTTATAAAGCCAAATTACTAAGTAACTTAAAGGAAAATAAATCAAATCTTAGACAATTAAGCCTTACAATAAAAAAAGTAAATGCCTTATAATAAAGAAAGAAAATTAAAAAAACCAATCTCTTACAATCAAGAAGATAAATGGCAATTAATTGTCTTGCAATGTTGTGAAAGAAAATAAGGAAAGTCAATCCCTTACAATCATGGAAGTAAATGGCAATTAATGGACTTGAAAATAAGAAAGTAATTTGCCCTTTAATAAAGTCTTTATATGGTAATAAAATGCTGAATTTGGCAAATTGGCAAGTTCCTTATGCTTCTCATGCTCAAATCAATCCACATGCTAAAATTGGTAAATTTGCAAGCTTTCCTCATACCTAATTATCAAATGATGTAATGTTTGATGCATTCATGATTCATGAAGTATGATACTATCAAGAATATAATAAAGTTTTCGAAAAAGAAATATGGTACTTGATTGATGGTCGGTAGGCAAGGGACACGGGAGGACTGACGGACCCAACAAATGGTAGCAAATACTTGATCTTGAAAAACTAGTATAGGAAAGCCACAGTATATGGAAACTCCGTATTACTTCTCTTATTGCCCAAACATTATGAACAAGTTTCGAAAATCACGATCTATCACTATTAGTTAGGTACCACATTTCAACGGTCCTAAAGAATGATTTATGAAAGAAACTGTAGCACCCCTTAACCTAACTACATGACCTAAATAAGCTAATACAGTTAAGTCAAGAAATGTTAACTTTTCATCAATACTAGAGTTATGATTTTAATAAAAGTTCCCCTTTTTTGCTATAAAAGAAAGAACTTGAATTCATTTGTTGTTTCATTTTGTTTTAAATACATTATATACATAAATCAAAACTGAGTACATCTGTTTGCAAAACCACAATAGAGTGGCTTATTTAAAAATAAAATAGACTTTTCAAAATAGACTACAAAACAGCTCGAAGCATAACATATGAACAAATCTCTATCTGGCTGCTCTAGAAACTCAGTCAATCTCTACACCTGTACATTTCCACCTGCATCATATGAATCTAATGAGGTAAAGACTCAGTAAAGTGAAACTGATGTAATAACAAATAGCGTACATGTAAATTATATAAATGATTAAATACATTATTCAATTTAATAACTTTCATTCATAAATTATTCTTTAGGGCCCTTGAAGTGTGGTAGCTAACTAATAACGATAGACCGTAGTTTTTGAAACCTTTTCATAATGACTGGCCAATAAGAGAAATGATACGGGTTTTCATACTTGGTCTTTTAACATCAGCTATTAGTTATATTCTATCTCATTTATTGTGGCTTTCCTATACTGGTTTTTCAACTTCAAGTATTTGCCACTATCTGTTGGGTTCATCGCTCCCTCCCACGTCCCTTGCCTACCCAACCATTAATCAAGTACCATACTTCCTTTTCAAAAACCTTATTATATTTTTAATATAGTATCATGCTTCATAAACTATGTATGCATCAAACATTACATCATTTAACAAATAATGACAATCACATCAAAATATGAACAACATTATATATTCTTGTGATACATCAAATGAAAGTTCCAACTTACCTCAAGTCTGATTTATTTTATGCAATAGAATGGTTTGGAAGAATGTTGTGCTAAAGAGCTTCTAACTTTGTTTGTTACCACTTTTCTTACTTCCTTTACTATGTTCTTGTTTTGGAATCACTCTAAAATACCTTAGAATGCTTAAGATGTGGTTTGAAAAGTGAAATAGGATACATATATAGCTATAGCCGTGGCTAAGCTTAAGGATAAAAGAAATCTTGAGGTAGTAAGATCTAAGAGAGCAAGAGCTTAAGGTGTCAAAGAATAAGATGGCAACACTTGTGATTTCAAAGCATAAGATGGAAACACTTGTGATATCAAAGCATGAGGAGTTAAGTACAAGGTGTTCAACCATGAGGTGTCAAGCATGAGGTGTTAAGTAAGAGGTGTTCAAGCATAAAGTGTCAAGTAAGAGGTGTTCAACAATGAGGTGTAAAGTATGAGGTGATGTCCTATGGTAAAATCTAATTTTGTACTTACCTTGCAAACTTAAATCATATTCCATTCAATATTTATCACTTGATTGCATCTTATTTCAATGGCCATTCGATCTTGTAAATAATTCCTTTGCTAATTTTCTAAACATGTATTCGATCTCTAACCCAATTATTGCCTACGCACTTAGGGACCTTATAATGGCATACTTCAATCATAGCATGTCATGTTTAATTCTCTACTATACATATTACAATTATGTACTTTTGATACCATTTTGCATACTGTTAGTTCTTAATCAAATTGGATGTATGTAGTATTGAATAGTACAATAATTCATTTCATAACAATTTAGCATATCAATCTTCCTTAATCAAGAATTGAGCTTTTCAATACAATATGTACTTAAAGAACATGTTAAATCCTGGAATAAAGTTTGATGCCATATTTCATGAAATGATGCATGTTAAACAATAACTATTCATGTTCATGCAATTATGCTATTTGCATGCCATAATCCGATAATGCGTATTGATTAGATGCATATTCATGCAAAATGCTTATTATTGGCTATGTAGGAGAGAATTGAGCATTATAATCCTTTTGTCCTTATAAATATTTCATCCTTAAAATTTGACATACCAAATAATTCTGGATACTTGGTCCACATTTCTTCTTCTCTTTCCCATGTGACATCTTCTACAGAATAATTCCTTCACAATATTTTAACAAGTCGAATCTTTTTCGATCACAACTCTTTTTCCTTGCGATCCAGAATTTGTACTGGTTTCTCTTCATAAGCTAAATTAGGAGTCAATTCCAAAGGTTCATAACTCAACACATGAGAGGGGTTTGAAAAGTACTTTCTCGATATAGACACATGGAAAATATTGTGAATACTAGATAATGATGGAGGTAAGGCCACTCTATAAGCTTTATCACCAACTCTTTTGAGAATTTTGAATGGGCTGACATACCTTGGGCTGAGTTTTTCTTTCTTTCCAAATCTCATAACACTTTTCATGGGAGCTACTTTTAAGAATACATGATCCCCAACAGCAAAATCTAGATCTTTTCTCCATTTGTCTGCATAATTTTTTAGTCTACTCTGCGCGATCTTCATTCTCTCTCATATCTTCTCCACTACCTTAGCAGTACGTTGAACTATTTCTGGACCAAGTAGGCTCTGTTCTCCAACTTCATCCCAATGAACTGGTGATGAGAACATGACCAACAAAGGGAATGCAGATCCTATTCAAGTTTCAATTGGACCGATTACAAAGGGTCGAGCTAAAAGATTTAAAGAAACTCTTAGTGGGCTAATTCAAAGTATTTAGGCCAAGGTGAATTTGTATAGGCCTAAAGAAGTTGTCCTACATGTCCCACAAAGTTGGATATCCATGATTTAAGCATTGAAATAATTTTTGGAAGGGTTTCTCATATAGGGCAGCTATTTAAGCGAGATTTAAGGTCTATTAATTGAGTTGTGTATCTTGCATGACATTTAGATATTTTCCTTATTGGATAAATTTGAATTTAGGATATTTATTAGTTACCTTTTCTAGATAGGGTTGACTTCAAGAGTTAAGAAGGTTAGTTAGGATTTATTTAGTAGTTTTCTTTTCCTAGTAGGGAATGAATTCAAAGCTTTCTTTGGGCCTAATTTTCATTCTCCCCCTTCTTGTATTTATAGGCCATTCACTTATTGAAATAAACAACTCAGATTTCAATCATAATTTTTTGAGAGAAAATTCTCTTTGGTCCTTTTAGAACTTCTGAACTTATCGGAGATTTCCATGGTGTTCACCTTCGACTCACCAATCAATCCCCTCATAATTGATTGTGACGTCTTTACTATACCAAGGTTCTTGCTTCAATATAAGCAATAGGCCGCGATTCCATACAAATTCATTCAAAATGATCTTGGAGGCCTTTCTTGAGTCACGAGTTTTCTCACAATTCTTGGCATGATTCGTATCAGATAGTATTAGAGTCTGTGTTCTAATCTCAGGTTTACAAATTCTTACTTTTCTTAACAATTTCAATACCTAGAATCTAAATTTGGCAAAACAAAAAAATGAAATTTGAATTTTGCTGCAAGATTCAAAATTCTTGATTCAATTCTTACATTCTTGATTACATCTTGATTCAATTCTTGATTCAAGATTCAATTCTTGCATTCTTGATTACATATCTTGATTCAATTCAAAATTCAAGATTTAATTCTTACTCCAAATAGACCCTTCAATTCTGTGACACAATCTCTTTCCTTAACCTCTAAATCTAAATTTCTTGGTGAGTTCTTTGGTGAATTATTACTGAAAATTATCATATTTGTTTGGTTAGCTTGATGAGAACTTATAGAGGATTATTACATAGGAAGAAAGGTAAGAGTGGTGAGTACAAAAGAGGGTTAAAAGCCAATCTAATTTTTGAAAAAAAACATGAGTGAAATTAAGTGAAAATCATTCATTGAGTGAAACACGTAAGGGAGTGTGTGAGGTCCTTTTCTTTTCTAACATTGTTTTGCAGGAAACATGTTAAACAACAAGGACAAACATACATTCGGGAGTGCATCAGTAGAGGTTGACCAAAAGTTTCTCATTGAAGCCTTAATGGATGAGATGAAGAGATTATTGAGAATTGAGATGGAGAAAATTCATGAATGGATAGATAAGGTAGAGAGTGCACGAAGAGAGCAGCGACAAAACAACCATAATGTGTATAGAAGGGAGATAGTCCAAACTAGGGAGGTGAGAGATGAAGAAGAACAATATTATGGGGACGATTTTAATGAGAAAGATGATCGGGATTCTTTTATTGGTAATATGAGATATTGTGGGTGGTTTAGAGAAACTATGAATTGAGAAGACAATAACTTGGGTAGCATTAAGATGAATATTCCATCATTTCAAGGCAAGAAAGATCCCAAAGCTTACCTTGAGTGGGAAAAAAGGTAGAATTAGTATTTGATTATCACAACTATTCCAAGCTTAAAAAAGTAAAACTTGTAGCCATTGAATTTTTTGATTATGCAATTGTTTGGTGGGATCAACGGACATTAAACATGAGGAGAAATAGAGAGCATCTAATATCTACGTGGAAGGATATGAAAGTCATAATTAGGAGATGGTTTATTCCAAGCTATTACCACCGGGAGTTGTACCAAAAATTGCAAAGTCTTACACAAGGTAACCGGAGTGTGGAGGACTATTTTAAGGAGATGGAAATTGCCATGATCTGAGCAAGTGTGGAGGAGGATCGAGAGGCTACTATGCCTAGATTCTCGATTGGTTTGAACTGAGAGATTGATAATTTGATGGAATTACAACATTATGTGGAGTTGGAAGATATGGTGCACATGACTATCAAAATTGAGAACCAACTCAAGAGGAGGGGTAGTAACACACAGCAAAATCCTAGCTCGAGGTCATCATGGAGACCAAATTTTGTGAAGAAAGAAGATAAGTCAACCATGGCCAAGTCCAAAACTGAGCAAAAACCATAAACAACTAGCCATGGAAATCAAGGTAAATCCAACTCTTATGCAAATTGGAATCGCGATATTAAGTGTTTTAATGCCAAGGTAGGGGTCACATAGTAAGCCAATGTTCGAACAAAAGAGTTATGGTGTTACGAGATAATGGTGAATTTGAAATCATTAATAAAGATAACACCGATTCTATGCCACCATTGAAGAAAGCCGATGATGAGAAATATGCTACCCAAGCAGAATTATTGGTTGCGATGAGAGCTCTAAGTGTGTAGATCAAAGAAGAGGATGAGGTGTAACAAGAAAACATCTTTACTAGATGCTACGTACAAAATAAGGTATGTAGTATGATTATTGATGGAGGTAGTTGTACTAATGTTGCTAGCACTACCTTGGTGGAGAAATTAGGTCTGCCAACAACTAAACACCCCCGATCTTACAAGTTTCAATAGCTTAATGATAGTGGTGAAGTAATGGTGAATAAGCAGATGTTAGTTTCCTTTATGCAATGTGGTTCTAATGCAAGCTGAACATTTGTTACTAAGCTGACCTTGATAATTTGATTGGCGTGTTAAGCATGATGGCTTCACTATAATAAATGAGCCTCACACTACTCACTTGGCCAATATGATTAATGCATTACATGTTATTCATATGTGCTTGCATTGAAACTAGCATGGCATGATCCGTTTTACCTTATAATCACATGTGATCATTAAATTTTTAAAAAAATCTCATATAGTGTTAGTTGTCGATGATCATAATATAAGTAATCAACATTAAATTAAAATAAGAAGAAAATGAGGTTGATCAATATTAGATATAAATGGGATATATAGGTTATAATTTTGGAAGTGTTAAAGTTGTTACCAGTAAGCTTATATGGTTTGATTCGAATTTATCCAAGTATTTCAAAAGTATATATCGATAAATTGCATATTTGGGACATTGGACATAAGATAATATGATTCAAAGGTGATATTACAATATTCATTTATGTATAATATTATATAATTTTTAATAGGGATAATTATTAAAGAATCAAGTGACAATCGGGTAAGAAATTAAATGAACGACTAGGAAATTAGCTTATGACTTTTCTATGGGATCTTGTGGTAATTAAAATAGGATGCAATAAAATTAATGTATAGTAAGAAGCATCTGATCTAAGCTTGAAAGATGGGTGAAAGGTCAGATTTATACCACAACTTACTACCTCATGCTTGCTACCAAGCTTAAGCAAGTACCTTAAGTGCCACCTCAAGCTTTCCTTCATTCTTAGCCATTTACCCATGACCTAAAACCATTTTTCAGTCATTTTCAGGATCCAAAATCATTTCAAAATCTCTTTAAGTTGTTCCTAAGCGATTCCAAGTGATAGAAAAGGGCAAAGGAAGTAAAAGGAAGTAGTAATCATGAGTAGAAGTTGAAACTGGCATATATGAGGTTCATCTATAGTTTTGGCATCAATTTTTATATTATTTGAGAGTTTTGTGATTTCTTAAGATTCTTATCTTATTCATAATGATGTTAGAGGTTATTTATAGGGTTATTATGCATAAAAGAATGATTTGTGGTTGCAAACATAGTAGAACCACTAAGGGGCAGAATCTGTGTATATGCTGATTTCTAGTTTATTGAGCTTGAAATATGCAAGAAACCTTGGGTAAATTCTATATTTATCATAATGGACGTGTTTTTATAGGAGTTAAGATTATGTATTTAGGTTTGGATAGCTTAGGAATTAAAATATGGTATGATAATTAAAAAGATGCTTAGAACTGTCTCCATCGAATTTCAGATCCTGTCCTGTGTGAAGGGGACTACTTTTACAGCATTAAATCCATTAGCTTTGGCAATAATATGACCTGATTGTCTCTTTGTATATGTTATCAAAGTGTGGTGAAAATTTGGGAGTGATTGAATATACTTAAGGGTGCCAAAACCATTAATGTCATGAAGTTTGCAAAACTGTTATGGTAGGAAAAATCTATTTCAATATGCTGTGAAGGGAACTGAACTTAGGAAGCTGTATCCGTGAATTTTAGCCATTCTACGACCTGGTTACATTTTTTTTATGTTAGCTAAGTGTGATAGAAATTGGGGAGTGAATGAATATGTCTAAGGGTGTCAAAATCATCATGCAAATTAATGTGGTAGTAAGAAAATGTGAAGTTGTGAATTTATCCTATTTGATTCATTAACATGTTCCAATATAGATGTGGTTAATTTGATCCCTAAAATTTAGGGAGATGTTATAAGAGTTATAATACATCAATTAAGTGAGGTTAGTATATATTTAACATGTGGAACAAAGGTGCGTAGAAGGTTGTATTCGATTATAGTTATAAGTGGTAAGGTTGTTTAATTAAATTGAGATTCAAGATCTTTATACTACATTAGGTGTAATGAGCTTGTTAATTGAGGATGGTGATTGATATCTTATATTTTTATAGATTATTTCACAATTAGGGTTGGAGAGTAATACTTAAGAAACCTAGAAGTAACACGCAATCGATCAAAATTAAGTAAAGATTTTTTTACAACTACAATGCGTGAACATAGTATGTCTTAAAGCATTTATACCTAATGTGTTGATGATATTTAAATTGATTGGATGATAAGTATATTATGTACTTTAAGAGTCTTATGATTCTTAAAATATGTTGAGCGCAAGATGACTTGCATTTCATATTGAATATATCATTCATGAGCATTTACATGTGCATGCATGGTATATGGTTATAGTTGAGGTTCTTTTATGCATGATATGATTTGAGAAATGATTTTTAAAAAGAAAATATTTTGGTTGGCCACTACTAGTGTGCCGAGGCATGCGAGGCATTTATGAAATTTTAGGGAGTTGTGAGTGTTACTTCTTGGAGGATCATAGGGGTAGATAGGGGGTGTGCCTATGGTAGTCATGAGAGGTTGGACCACTTGATTGTGTCCTTGTTGACTTAATTGGTGGGAAGACTTTTGGAGGATTACATGGGAAGTTAGGGGGTAGACCTCTAGTGATCCCAAAAGATGGCCCCTGGACTGAGTTAATTTTTTTATGGTCATTTGATTATTGATATTGTGCAGAGCTCTTTTCGGTGCATAGTAGGTGGGCTAAGGGCCCAATAAAATGAAGTGATTTTGAATAAAAACTCTTTGATTTACGAGTACTCAAATTCGACACATTTATAACATCATATTTTAGAGATGAGTTGCATGAGATCTTATATCATACTTTATATTTAGTGGTGTGGGTATTACAGAGTGGTATTAGAGCCTGATTTGTAGTTCTGTAGATTGTCCATGTACATGATCTTTGAAATTGATGGAGCACAGCCATGTCAGTAAGTTTTATTTGTTGTATAATTTATTTTGTATTTCATGAATAATATTGGCCATGTGTTTTAAGATTTTATATAAAATAATGTTGAGGCAGACCCATTAGTAATAATAGGTATAAAATTTATATTTGGTATTCTATCTTTGGAGCTTCACATTCTCTATTATCCACTAAGTATGTAATAAGTCTGGATAGGGTACTTGATATATCTTTGAGGTTAATTATAATATTTTAATTCTTTCTGGAAGTTCAAGATCAACTAATTAGATTTCAATAGCTCTAGGTTAATTTTGTTATATTGGCTAGGATTATGATATAACATTTTGGTGTGCCTTTCCAATCTAATGAATTTTTGAAATACAGTAACGGGAGCTCTACCATAAGGTATTTCATCCTAATCTGCATCACTTGTCACCTACCTATAAATCAAACATCACATACCCAAGCAAAATAATTTTATGCAAATAACATTGTTCATTTCCATGTCCAATTATAATTCTTTACATTCATGTGTAACAACCTCTTTCTTCAGAACTTCATGCATAGGTATAGGAAATTAAAGTGAATTCTCCATTGGTCCAGCACCCTAAAGAAAAAACTATGTTCATTATGGGGCTCTATATGCATGTGCAGACATTATGCCTAATCATTCTTTGTGATGAGTAGGTTTCATACCCATTAATTTAGTACAATTTGCTTAACTTTTTAATTAGTTTTTAAAATTCTTGTTAATTTTATCATTGCTTTTAATGTTGTTTTGTAAATTTGAGTATGAAGAAAGAAAGTTGATTTGGATGTACAAAAATCTGCAAAATTTGCATTCATCTTACATCTTTCTAAAAAAAATTAAAAAATTAAAAAATTAAAAAATTAAAAAATTAAAAATATTATTTTTCCATGAAAATGGTCGTTTTTCAGTAAATGCATCGCTTAGGCACTACCAGACAGAAAAAATAGGCAAAATGGGCATTGGGTATTTCCCATCTAATTTTAAGCATCCCAAAAGCCTTTAAGAGGGGGAAGAGGAAGAGAGGAGGAAGAGAAAACAAGACAAGAAAGGAGGTGCCCACATCATGGTATACCAGATTGGTTGCAAGTGTAAATATTCTATAATGGTTTGAGTGGCTGATGCAGTAGTTGGGGGAGCTCTGATGGGAAAGGCGCATTAGGAGGCCTACGACTTACTTGAAATAATGGTTGCAAATTCTTATTAATAGCCTTCTCAAATAATTATTCCAAAGAAAGCATTTGGAGTACATAAAGTAAATGCCCTTATTGCACTCATTGCTCAAGTTGCTACATTACCTCAGCAGCTTAGTTCATTAACTACCAATGCGGTTTCTAAATCAGTTGAGGTATGTAATTTTTGTAATGGTCCTCACCCTAGCACTAAATGTTAAGTTAGCAATCCATTTGCCCCGTCACAATCCGAACATGTGCAATTCATCAAAAACTCTAATGGGTAAAATGATTCATTCTCCAACTTATATAATCAAGGATGGCACAATCATCCAAATCTCACATGGAAAAATTGTCAAAATTTAATGAGGCCTCCATCGAATTTTCAGCCTCAACCTCCTCCACAACCACAGCCTCCATCAAACAAAGTTTCACTTGAAGAAGCACTTGCCAAGTTGACTACAAGCACAAATCAATTCATGGCAAGAACAAAGGCTACTTTGCAAAAAAAAAAAAGACTTTTATACAAAATCAAACAACCTCTATTCAGAAATTAGAGGTTCAAATAGGCCAAATTGCTAATATGTTGAGCATAAGACCTCAAGAGTTATTTCCTTGTAATATTGAGCCAAACCTAATGGAGAATGTCAATGCCATTACACTTCATAGTAGTAAGGAGTTGTTGGACAATGAAAGAAAAATCAATGAACCAAGGAAGCTAACAAAGGAAAGTATACTACAGGAGTTTGTTGAAGCTGCCAAAACACCAAACAAAGATGCTAAGAAACCAAAGTCGAAGTTATTTCCAAACAACCCTCCACTATATGTACCGCTGATGAGTTGGTTTTATACCAACAAATTAAGTACTTCTAGATTAATTATTTAATTGATCTCAAGCAATTTTTTAGTTTTTATGCGTGTTTTGATGCATTACAGAACAACTCTCCAACATGCAAGTCAAGAAAGAAAATGAGGGAGAAAACAAGCAAAAAAGATGAAGGCATGCCATGGCACAATCATTCTATGCCATGACATTGCCTAAAAATGAAGAAAAATAAACATAAAGGTGCATGCCACGACATGGTTTAAACTTGTCGCGACATGCTAGTCTAGTAGCTAGCATGTCATGAGCATGCCTCAAGACAAAATGCATGGACCAGCATGGTCTAAGCATGCCTCAGTATGGTCTTAGCATGCCTAGGCATGGTCCAAGCATGCCCTAGCATGGTCGCATTTCCTGCATGCGATCAACTTTTTCTTTTCACCCGATTTTAAGGGAATAAAGAAGATATAATGGAAGACACTTGAACTAGATTTTATGGGCTAAAAGTATGTCATAAAATAAAGAAAAATAAGGCTAAAAAGAAGGGAAATGATGGCTAAAAATGAGATAAGATAACTAAGAAATGTGGTGGCTACAACTTGCAAAAGGGAGAATTTTGGTGGAGATAAAAAGGAGAGAACAACCAAGAAAAAAAAAGGGGATGATTTTAGGGGTTCTTTGGAAGACTCTTAGGAGAATAAAAGAGGAGTAATATTAAGAAGTTGAGGAGAAGATTTGCATCAACAAAAGAAGTTATTCTTGGAGACAATGAGAGTTTCAACCATTCCTCCCACCTCACAAATTGGTGAACAATTTTAATGCTCTTTCTTATGTATTTCTTGAAATTGTATTCATCCATGATGAATAAAATTTTTCTTTCTAAAGGATGATGTAACCTTATTTGATCATGTGTTTTGAGTTTCAATTATTACTAGTTCAAGTTATTCATCTTATTTGTGTTATCTTATTTAATATTTCATCTTGATTATTTGATTATTAATTGAGATTGTTTGAAGTATGAGACTCGATACTCGAGAGAGGGAAGATTATATATGATCATAAGGATAACACAACCTAGGAATCATAAAGTTGAGAAGCTTATAAAACCTTTGAAGTTTTGAAGAAGAATTCATTGAACTTTTATAGAGTTTTATTCTTGGATTTTTATAAAGATATCAAAATTTATGTTGAAACTCATAATCAATTCGACACTCGAGAGAGGGAATTGATGAGTATAGAAATTCTTAACTTACATGTGTTGTTGACTTGAATTAATATATTTTGGAAAGAAGAACATATCTGATAATTAGGTGAGTTATTCCTCTAAAATTTATTGCTCATAACATGTTTGTTGCAATGTTGTCAAAATCGGACCGGACTGGTCGGTTCAACCAGTCTAATCGGGAACTGGAGGTCGGTTAGGTCCGATTTGGTTAGGCCTAAAAATTATTGTGACCGATTAAAACTGGTCAACAACTGGTCAAATCGATCAAAACCAGCCAAAATCGATTTGATCGATTTTAATGTTTTTTTTTTAATTTTTAATTTTTAATTTTTATAAAGGTTTAAATTTGATATTTTGTTATATTTATGTGATTATTTGAATTTTATGTTTTGTTATATGTGTTTTTATGTAGTTATTTATTTATTTTTACATTTAAAATGTATTACATAATAATTAATCTATTATATTGTTATTTTACATAATAAAATAAAAAAATATAATTAATTTTTATTAAATCAGTCTGACCGCCAATTGAATTGATCCAACTGATTGAACTGCTAATTTTAACAAAACCAGTTTGGTCACCGATCCGATTATGAAAATATTAGTTTGTTGTATTGCTTATAAGAACTCCACTCTTATCTTTGCATTTTTTATCTTACTCTACTTTATTTACCAATTATCGCTCAATTTTCTAGATAAAATTGGGGCTATTGGAACTATGATACTTGATGCAATTTTTTAGTACAATTCTTGTAGATATGATATTTAACTTATTGTTATATTAAAACTTGACAACGTGCATTTGCGGTTTGCAAAATATTTCACAAACAACCATATATCCCGTTTCCTCAACGATTCTAGAAAAAAATCTAGATAAGCAATTTTTTAAATTTTTAGATACTTTTAAGAAATTGCACATTAGTATTCCTTTTGCAGATGTCTTGGAGCAAATGCCCAGCTATGTGAAATTTATGAAAGAGATCCTATCCAACAAAAGAAAGCTGGAGGAATAGAAGACGATGACACTTACTAAGGAGTGCAGTGCTATTTTGCAAAAAACGTTACCATCCAAGTTGAATGATCCTGGGAGTTTTACTATTCTTTACACTATTGGCAATTTGATTTTTTGATAAAGCTTTATGCAATCTTAGTGCAAGTAATAATTTAATACCTCTCTCTATTTTAGGAAGCTTGGGCTTGGAAAAGCTAAGCCTATTACTGTCTCATTGAAAGTATTCGAGGGGAATCATAGAAGACGTGTTGATAAAAGTTGATAAGTTCATCTTTCCGGCAGACTTTATTATTCTTGACATGGAGGAAGACCAAGATATTCCAATCATTCTTGATCGACCATTTTTAGCAACTAGAAAAGCTCTTATTGATGTGCAAAAAGGCTAACTAACCTTGAGAGTTCAAGATGAACAAGTCACATTCAAAATCTTTAAGCCTATGAAGCACCTAAGCAGAGTTGATAGTTGTTTGTTAGTAGACGTTTCTAACGAATGTATCCCAGTAACTGTTCAAGCAAAATAACAATTCGAGGCTTTAAAAGTCTGTTTATTTGGATTTTCAAATAAAGAAGACCTTGAGACTTTGGAATTTGTACGCCAAACGAGTTGGCGATAACTGAAATGGTTCATTGATAGTGGTGGGAGCCTCAACAAGTCTATGATCATTTTAACAAACTCGACAAGATCCAAAGAAGAAGTCTAGCTAATGACTTTAAATTAAGCATTTCTTAGGAGGCAACCCAAGTGTTTTACAGTTTCTTTTATCTTTATTACATAGGTTTACTTAGTTGTACACAGATGCAAAAACTTGACTATTTTTATACAAGCACAACACTTACAGTTACCCTATTTACAAACTTATATGCAATAACATTTCAAAAATAGCATAGAGTATATGTCCCAAAATATAATATAGAAAACTCCGCGGATTAAAATAAAACTAACAAAATAGCCCAACAAGTCGTTATCTATGTACACTGATCCTCAGAACCTGTAGAAACTCCAATGGCTTGCCCAATAAGTCCATGGTATCAAGTATCACTAGACTCACCTACAATGCGTGAACTACGTGAGTTAACGCTCAATAAGTGAAAATCATGCATGTTGAAGAGATAATCTAATATATATGAGATGTATCTCTATGAAATCATGCCATAAATACTTCTCCTAAACTAAAATAATTCATTAAAAATTATTTTTCATCACTCAGCTATTGGCCTACCTATTATGCACTCGATAGAGTTTTGAACAATATTAATAATCACATGGCATAAATAAATTGACTCAGTCTAGGGCCATCTCTTGGGATCACCAGAGGTCCACCCCCTGTCTTTCCCTGTGATCCTCCAGAAGTCTTCCCACCAACGAAGTAAATAAGGGCACAGTCAAGTGGTCCGCCCTCTCATGACCACCAGAGGCACACCCCCTGTCGACCCCTATGATCCTCCAAGAAGTAACACTTGCGGTGGCCTAAAATATCATATTAATAGGCCAAATAGGCCTTGATACACTAGTAGTGGCCAACTAAAATATTTTCTTTCTGAAAATAATGTAATGCATGCAAAACCTCAATTATGACTGATGAATGGCATGTTCAATGACACAACGGATCTCATATCCCATCATCCAAGAAATGTATGCACTATAAGATATTTATAATACTCATAATACATTCATCAACACAAGGATCACATTTAACATAGATAAGGCAAGAAATACTATGTCCATGCATTGTAGTCGCAAATGGATTTTCACTTACCTTTAATCGATCGTATCTTACTTCTTAATTTCTTAGGTGTTACTCCCCAACTTTAGGAGTGAATAATCTGCAAAAATATAAGATATCAATCACTATCCTCAATGAACAAGTTCATTATGTTTAATCCTATACAAGGATTTTGAATTTCATTTTGACTATGTAACAATCAAAATTTACTACTTAGGGACTAAAACCTAATACAATCTCCTAAGTACCTTGATTTATCATCTTAAATGTATGACAAAATTACCTAATTGATATGTTATAACTCTTATAACAGTTATCCATATGCTAAACATCAATTTCACCATAGATATGTTGAAACATGCCAAGAAGTAAAAGGGAACAGATTTCCATCTTCTATTTTCCTTGCTGTCACATTAAGTTTCATAGCAATTTTCACATCCTTAGCGTATTTATTCACTCTAAACTTTTTACCACACTTAGATAATATATAAAAAAATTTAACCATGCCATAGAATTGCAAAAACTCATGGATTTAGGTTCCCTAATTCAGTCTCCTTCACAGCACACCAAAACAGATTTTGCTACTTTGGTAGTTTGAGTATTTCTCCAATATCATGCTCTATTTCAATTTCTAACCAATCAAAATTCATTCCAATACTATTAACTCATATATGGACATGTAAATAGTGATAATTATAGGTTTTATTCAACATAACATACACTTTTGAAGCCTAAAACACATAAAAATAGCAAGGTGACAATTTTCGCCACAAGTATTTTCTATTACATATTTGTCATCAAAAACCCTTTCTTTGTGCACCAAAGTCTAACTAAAAACCCTCTAAAAATTTTATAAAAGATATTGAAAGCTTAATAAAAAATAAACCCATTCAAAATAGTTTGAAAACCAAAGGTAAAACCGTAAGTAAGTGTTACCTATGCAGATTTTGAGGTTACACTTGATGGTAATCACTTCTCCTTTACTTTTCTTGCTTTTATTTTAATTTAGAATCAATTTGGAGCACTTGGAGACCTTAAGGTGTGTGTTTGGAAGCTGAAAATGGCTGAAATGAGGGTCTGGTCATGGCTTAAGGGTGAAGGGTTTGAGGTTTTAACTTAAAATGCTAGCTTAAGCTTAATAAGAAAGCATGAGGTGTCAAATGGTGGTTTAAATATGATGTTATAGAAAAATTATACAGCTCTAATCTATTATTTCTTGGCCTTTATTTCTTTATTTACAATCTATTTTAATTTTTATACGATTGGATAGTAAATTATATCCTAATCTCTTAATCGTTCATTCGATCTTTAAACCGATTGACATCCGATTCTTAAATAGATTGTCTAGTTTTTATTTCTAAAATCATATGCACATATGAACCTTGAAATATAACACTTAAATTAAATTATATCATATTTAATATCCCAAGTATTATTAATTTATGAATGTATACTTTTAAAACACCTTGATCTAGTTGAATTGAAACATATTAACTTACTAGTAACACCTTTAATTACTTCTAAAATTATAGCACTATAACCTATGAATATCTAATAGACTGACCAATCTATTCTTTCTCTTATCTAAATATTAAATTTTTTAATTAGGTTATAAGATCTCAACCAGTAACATCATGTGAAAGCATTAGAGTTCTAACAATTAAGAATTATATAAAAGATGCCATGTAAATGTTAATGCAAATTAACATATACGTAGCATGTAATGCATAAATCACATTGGCCAAGTGAGTAGCGTAAGGTTTGGGTATTACATCCTTCCCTCCTTACTAAAATTTCATCCTCAAAATTTACTTATCAAAATAATTTTGGATACTTGATTTTCGTATCATCTTCCCTTTCCCAAGTAGCTTCTTCTGTTGAATGATCTCTCCATAATATTTTAACCAATGGGATCTTTTTATTTTTGAGTTGTTTTACTTCTCGTAGAAGAATGTTTACAGGTCTTTCATCATAACTCAAGTTTGTTTCCAGCTCTATAGGTTCATTCTTCAGAATATGTGTTGGATTTGTAATATATTTCCTCAACATGGATACATGAAACATATTGTGCACCTGAGACATTGATGCCGGTAGATCGAGTTTGTAAGCAGCATCCCCAATTTGCTCAATAATATAAAATGGACTGATATTTCTAGGACTAAGCTTTTCTTTCTTTCCAAACCGCATAATCCCTTTCATTGGAGATGCCTTTAGAAATACTTGATATTCTACTGCAAATTCTAATATTCTTTTTCTTTGATCTGCATAACCTTTTTATCGATTCTGGACAGTCTGCATTCTTTATTGAATTTGTGTCACAACTTTTGTTATTTCAC
This sequence comes from Paulownia fortunei, assembly GCA_019321725.1. NCBI lineage: Eukaryota > Viridiplantae > Streptophyta > Magnoliopsida > Lamiales > Paulowniaceae > Paulownia > Paulownia fortunei. Next base: position 10,926,348 of record CM033111.1, read on the forward strand.
GAATTACATTTGGGCCTAAAAGCTTCTTTTCACAAACCTTATGCTAATGAACTGGAGATCTATATTTTCTACTATATAATGCTTCCTAAGGGGCTATTCCAATAGTAGACTGATAGTTGTTATTATAAGAGAATTCCACTAAAGGTAAAAATTTGCTCAATTGACCATAAAAATCTAATACACAAGCTCTAAGCATATCTTTCAATGTTTGTATTGTTTGCTTTGATTGCCCATCAGTCTAGGGATGATATGCAGTACTGAAAGATAATTGTGTTCCTAATACCTTGTGTAAACTATTCCATAACATAGACAAAAACCTTGAATCTCTATCAGAAATAGTAGATAGTGGTACACCATGAAGTCTAACCACTTTCTGTATGTATATCTACGCGTATCGGTTCATGGAATAAGTTGAGCTAATGGGAAGGAAATGAGCTAATTTAGTTAATATATCCACAATCACCCAATAGCATCATGACCTTTCACGGTCTTAGGTAAACCTGCTACAAAGTCTATAGTGATTCTTTCCTATTTTTATTTTGGAATAAGCAGAGGTTGCAAAGTTCCCACTGGTCTTTGATATTTTGGTTTTATCTACTGACATATCAAACATTGGTCCACGTACTATGCAATATCCCTTTTCATACCTGGCCACCAGTAATGCATCTTCATGTCTCTATACATTTTAGTAGCCCCTTGATGTATTGAATAATGTGTTGAATGTGCCTCTGCAAGAATATCTTTCTGGATGTTATTCACATTAGACACGTATAATTATCCTCTAAATTGTAGCACCATATTCTTGGATATTTTAAAATTAGACGGCATCCCTAAAGAAATATCCTTATTCACATTGGCAAAATATCCATCCCCTTGTTGTCCTTGTTGGATTTTGTTAATTAACATCAGTCGGAGTGCCATGGCTGCCAACTTTATTTTTATTTCTCCCAACTATACAATATCCACGTTCATTTTCTGGAATTCAATTAACACTGGTCTTTGAAAGAAAAGAGTAGTTGCGGTACCTTGTATTGATAACATACACTACAGGGAAAAGAGGAAATAGTGACAAAATTTTAGCGACAAAATAATATTTTCGTTGCTAAGTTGAATGTTTGTGACGACACAACCTTAAAGCATCGCTAAAACTAGAAAAAAAAAGTATAATTAATTTTTTTTATAATTTAGCGACGACATGTCAACAAGTCATCACTAAAACTAGATGTAATATTATTTTTTTTAAATGTTAGCAATGAAGTGCAGAAACTTCATCGCAAAGATTAAAAAAATTAATGTTAGCGACGAGCCATAGTATTTCTTGTAGCTAAAGATACAAAATATGTAAATTTATATTTTTTTACTATCTTAGAGACGAAGATTACTACTTGTGTCGCTAACATTTTAGAGACGAAATTATTAAATGTTGTCGCTAAAAGTAAAAAAATTTAATTCAATATTATTTTGTCTTAACTTAGCTACAAAATGAAATATTTCATCACGAAGATAAATCAATTTTTCTAATTTAGCGACGCAATTGTTAAATGTCATTGCTAACAATATAATTTTTTTTTATCTAAACTTAGCCATGAAACACAGTATTTCATTACAAAGGTAAATTAATTTTTCTTACACAGTGATGAAATTGTTAAAGTTCATCGCTAACAATATAAAATTTTAATTTGATTTTTTTTTAATCTAGACTTAGCGACGAAACACGATATTTCATCGCAAATGTAAATCAAATTTTCTTACTTAGTGACGAAATTGTTACATTTCATCGCAAAGATTAAAGTTATTTTTAGCTATATTCGTATGCTAGCAATGAATGTGTTAAAGTTCGTCACTAATTTAAAAAAAATTATTTTATAATTTTCTTTGCGGAGAATAGTAAAGTTTGTCGCTAATATTAAAGGTTTTTTATATGTTAGCAACAAATGGGTTAGAATTTATCGCTAATATATTTGTTGGCGACAAGCAGACCTTATTTCATCGCTAACATGTTGGGTTCAAGAATCCCCAAATTCTTTCCAGAAGACCCTCGATCAGTCTGGTCTCTCTTTCTCTCTCTAATCATTTTTCCACCGACACCATTATTTCCACCACTGCCACCACGCGGCCACTATTGGCTTTCTCCATTCTTGTCTCCACCGCCGTCCCCCTCCGCCGCTGTCATCCTCAATGGTCATCTCTTCAACAAGTATCAATTTTTTGCTTTCTTTTGCTGCTCCATTACTATTTAAACTACCAAAGAGCTGATTGACAGAACTTATATGTTTATTACCATTTTATTCTTTTATCTGAATGCTTGCACTTAATGACATTATTTATTGGCATGACTCTGTAAGTAATAAAATGTATTGGTTCTCTCCATTTTCAGATGAAAAAATTTAGTATTCAAGTATATTTGATGTATTTGCTTGTTCATATTAATTTAGTTGTATAGTCAGATTAGTAATCACCAATGTTACTTAGACCCTTTCTCTTAAGGATAAAGTCCTGAAGTACCTGTTTCAAACACTTGATTCTTATGTAAGGGTATGACATGATAATTTTTCTGGTTTTTTCTGCATATTATCTGGCTCTTAATGAAACCAATTAGTGGATGTGTATCTTCAGTGAAGGTATTTATATATTTATGTATTAATGGATTTCCATTAAAATGAGATGGTTATGTTTAAGATGCCATATAATCCATTGATTATAAAGAAATATACTCCATGTCCGATATGCGTGTTGAAATAACAAGGGATTTCTAAGCCATTCCTAATAAGAAATGCTATAGAACTATCTTTATTATATACCGAAAAAAATAAAATGAAGGTCTAAATTGTCCAACTCGGACAGTTTGAGAATGTGTACTTAATTGTGGTTCTATATTAGTTTGTTATTTGTCTCGTGCACGTGGTTAATTATTTTAGTTCGTATTTTTCTTTGTTCTTTAAGTACACTGTAATATGTGCACTTTGAAAACTATAGGTAGATGCTACCAAAATTTTCACGTGTATAAAATAAAGTGGTGATACTTATAAAACTATAATTAAGTGCACGTTCTTGAATGGAATAGGGCCCTTACCAAAGAGTGGAAGGAGAAGTGTGAGCAATGCATGTCATTATAAACATGAATGATTTAAATCAATTATCTAATTACTATCATCAACAAGTTGTATAATTATGGATCGAAATTTGATAATGAATCAGAATCTAGTGCTCCAAAATACATAAATAGTTTAAATTATTTTTTGGATATAGCCAAGAATTATATGTCAACCTTTGGGTTATCAAAGATTCATTATCCTTGTCGAAGGTATGAAAATTTATATTAATTTAATTTGGATTACGTTTGATGACACCTTTATAGATGCGGGATTTCTAAGTTATACAAAGTGTGGACTTTTCATGGAGAAGTTACTACACCAAGTGTTGTTACGAATCTCATAAATGAAGTTGAACATGTGAGTAAGGACCAAAAAGGTGATACTTTCTTTGATATGTTAAATGATGCTGAAGTTGTTGGTAGTGGTGGGGTTCGACATGAGGATAATAATAAGAACACGCCTGTAGAGGAGTTAGGAGAAAGTTAATGCCAATGTTTGAAGAAGCACAATGAGAGTAATATTCAGGTTGTACCAATTTTTCTGCATTTAGTTTTTTAGTGAAATTAATACATGTGAATGTATTGAATGGTTGGAGCAATAAGTCATTTAATATGTTGCTTCAATTATTGCGAGAAGCATTTTCGAAACCGAATGCAATTCCAAGCACTCATTATGAAGCTAAGAAAATGTTAAGAGAGTTAGGGTTGGGATATGAATCTATACATGTATGTAAAAATGATTGTATCTTATTTTAGGGATGAGTACGAAAGCAAGGATACATGTCTGACCTGTAAGGAGCCCCAATTTAAGTATGATGAGGCGAATAAGAAAAAAATCCCTCAAAAATTCCTTTGATATTTTCCTTTGAAGCCAAGACTGAAGCGGTTGTCTTATTGAAACATATAGCAAAGGATATGAGATGGTATAAGGAAAAAATGGTTGAAACAAATAGGGCATTAAGATACCCAATTGATGTTGAATCGTGTAAAGATTTTGACAAATTACATGAAACATTTGCAGATGATCCTAGAAATGTTCGTTTGGGCTTGGCAACTGAAGGTTTTAATCTGTTTGGAAACATGTCAAATACTTACAGTATGTGGCCAGTTTTACTTGTGCCGTACAATTTGCCCCTTTGGAAAATGATGAGACCATCGTACATGATTATGTCTCTTTTAATTCTTGGGCCTAAAGCACCTGGAAAAGAGATAGATATGTACTTGCATCCTTTAATTAATGAATTTAAAGAGTTATGGAGTAAGGGGATAGAAGCATATGAAGCAACTACTGAATGAATATTTCAATTATATATTATTGTTGTATGGACAATTCAAGACTTCCCAGCATATGGGACAGTGTCTGGGTGGAGCACTAAGGGTTATAATGCATGTCCTATATGTCTTGAAGATACAATGAGTCAAAGATTATGCAGTAAAATATGTTATATAGATCATTGTCGGTTCCTACACGATAAGCACTCGTGGCGTAAAAATAAGAGTTTCAACAAAAAGTTTGAAAGTGAAGGTCTGCCATGAATTTTAGTGGTAGTGAGAATTTAACTTAGTTAGATGCGTTGCCTGAAGGGATCTTTGGTAAAGATCCTATAGTGATCAGCAAAAGAACACGGTCAGTTGGTGATATGAATTGGGTTAAGAAGTCAATTTTCTTTGAGTTAGAGTATTGGTCAAACTTGAAGTTGAGACATAATATGGATGTTATGCACATTGAAAAGAACATTTGTGATGCTCTGGTTGGCACATTATTGAGTATGAAAAGTCGAAGGACACGGTCAAAGCTTGGTTAGACATGTAAGATATAGGTATAAGGAGTGAATTGCACCTGAAGAAGATTGGGGACAGAGTCAGTAAGCCACATGCAAGTTACACATTCACTTTGGAAGAAATGCGTGAATTTTGTTGGTTTTTAAAATCTGTGAAGTTCCCCAATAGTATGTTGCAAATATCTCAAGGAATGTGAATGTAAATGTGAATGTGAGTGATGGAAAGTTATATGGCTTAAAGACACATGATTGTCATGTCCTTATGCAAAGATTACTTCCAATCGCCATAAGGAAGTTTTTACCAAAGGATATGTGTGGCACAATTCTTGAGCTATGTTACTTTTTCAAAAAACTCACTTCAAGAACTTTACATGTTGTAGACTTGGGAAAAATAGAGGAGGACAGTATTCATTTTGTGCAAGATGGAACAAATATTTCCTCTAGCTTTTTTGACATTATGGTTCACTTGGCAGTTTATTTACTCTGCGATGCCATATTAGCGGGACCTGTTTCATCACAATGGATGTACCCATTTGAAAGATATTTGGGAACACTCAAGAAGAATGTTCATAATATGGCAAGACCAGAGGGATCTATTGTAGAGGGATATGTTGTGAATAAAGCATTGACTTTCTCATCTTTGTATATGAGCCAAATTGAAACAAAATTTACTAGACCGGAACATAACAAAGATGTTAGTTAACCCAATTTATTCACCTTAAGAGTGATAGACAACCAACGAAATCATAATTTGCCTTTTGCTTTACGTAAGAAAGCACATTGGTATGTTCTCAATAATTGCAAGGAAGTCGGCTAATATAAAAGTAAGATTTCAAATTATATTCTATTTTTTTTTTGTAATTTTGATTGAGTTTGTAATAGTTATATATATTTGTGTGCAGTGAACATTTGCAAATTCTTTCATCAAGAAATCCTTCAAACTGCTTTCTACAATGTCACGCAGAGCAATTTCCATTGCGGTTTAGGGATAAAATGATTAGGCTAAGTAATCAAATAAATCCGGAGGCCATAGATGAACTATACTCTCTAGCATTGGGACCTGATGTTGAAGTTCGACTATATGATGCTTGTATTGTTAATGGTGTTCGATACCATACACTTTCTCATGATACTCGTCGAACTACTCAAAATAGTGGGGTCAGTGTACCATCATCCGATAAAGGCAATAACTTAGATTTTTTTAGAGTTTTGAAGGATGTTGTTTTAATTTTTTACACGTTTAGATTTAAGGAACATTTATTCTAGTGTGATTGGTTCCATTGTAATCCCAAAAAGAAATCAGTCTTGCAAGAGTTCGATCTAACATATATTGACACGTTTAAGAAATGGTATGAGGATGATCTATTCATTTTGGCAACTCAGGCAAGACAAGTTTATTACTTGGATGATATAAAGCTTGGAGGAAGATGGAAAGTTGTGCAAAAGGTGCAACATCGAGAAATATATGAAGTAACCGTAAAGGAAGAGAAAATAGCAAGAAACATGAATTTGAAAGTTTATCTAACAATGAGCTTAATCAAGAGATTTCATCAGATGAGATAAGTTTAAATGTTCGTGAAGATTTAGAAACTTCAGATCTTTGCAGACTAGACATTCAACCTCAACATATAAAATTATTGGATATACAAGCAAGTTTCTTTGAGAACATATATAATTTCATTAATGATAAAGATGAAGACATTGAATTAGATAGTGGGGGAGAAGAGCAAATAGTGTTGTCTGATGATGATAGTGACTAATGGTATGAACTATCAACTTTTATTTTACTTCATTTTATTAAGTATTTATACTATGTTATTCATATTTTTTATTTATTCATTCAATTTTTAATTTATTAAGAAATTAAGAAAAAATTAAGATCTTCACACTTAGACATTGTGAACTTATATGACTTGATGATCTTCACATTATGAATCATAAGACATTATGAACTTTCCCGTAAACATTATAAACTTCTCATAAGAAAACAACAGAAATCCAATAGGCATGTTTGGTTTCATTTCTTGGAATTATTTTATCATTTGTTTTATCTCTAACTTTATTTTATTCCTTTATTATTATTAATTGTGAATGTTAATAATTATTATTTCAATCCTGATATCTATATCTTTTGATTGTGTTTACTAATTTTTTTTTCCAGTCATTTGCTAGCAGTTGTTTGCACCCTCTAGCAACCTACTACTACAGTCACTGCTTTGAATTCTGCTTACAGTAAGATTTTTAAATAAATTAATATTATTCCTAATTTGTTAGTAAAGTTCATAAATAATCTTATTTATATTATCTATTTAACCCCATGTTTGTTTTTATAGGTATGCCTCCTAAAAGGATTGAGGAGCAACCCATTATTGATCGAGCTACTATTGACATTCTGATGAAGGAAAGTACATCTAATGGTTTGTTTTGTTTTTTAACTTTTTTTATATTATCATTATTTAATAATTATCTTGAACAGTAATATAACACATTTTTTACTGTTGCAGCTTCTACTCTAAGGCATTATCAAGATACGAGAGCTGCACATGGTGACAAACTCAAACGTTATATAGAGAAGATGGAGAGGATACCAGTCATATTTTGACAGAGCTCGATCTTACAACTATATTCAGGATAAAATCAATTGGTTAGTCAATAGCATGCCTGAAAACTTCTTTTCAACATGTATCAAGAGATCTAAGATCACATAAATGTATTTTTAGTAAACTTGGTCATTTCTAAAAAATTTAACACAACTTAAAGATCGACAATAATTCTTTCTTACTATTCTATTTCATAGTAACTGTAGAAAGTTATAATTTGACAATCTTCTTTATTTTTTTTCAAATAGTAAATATTTTCCTGATAATATTTGTTCGTTTACCCAAGAAACATATAAAACTTCCATATAATAACTTCCACTTCATTTGGCTAGTGATTCCTCTTTTAATTTTTACTCTCATTTTCTGAATTTTTAACACTAGAAGACCTCTTAGACTATGTTTAAACTAATCAACTTATATAATTACTATTACAATTTTAATTCAATAAAATTTTTTGAAATAAAATAACAAGAAAAAATACATTAGATAGATCATAAATATAAATGTACTCACATTAGATTACATAACCTGACTAGTTTGGCGAAGGATTGCAGAAAGTTGAACTTTGACAACAGCTTACACTTGACCTTGTACTTGAGCTTCTTGCAGACTTGAGCTTCTAGGGAGTCCAACCATAAGGCCATCTCTTCTTCAACTTGCTTCCTTAGGTCTTCATTCTCTTTCCGTAGTTCATCCCCACAATAATATAGTTGACTTGGTTTCTCTTGTCCAACACCTTTATGAAAGCTTCCAGTTCCACTCCTTTTCTTTTCTCGTCCAAAGTTGTTGCTAATTTGCTCCAATTCTTGAGAATCTTGCAACACTTGAGTTGGCTCACTTCTATCTTGATCAACACTATCCATGCTCGAAAATAAATCGAAGAGTTTTTAATGTAGAAATTAATTTATATATTTACAAAACAAAATAAAAAATATCTGATTGGGGGATCAAATACATATTTACTCAAGTGACCTTCATTTGGCAAATCCTCTAAGTTTGGATTTACATAATCAACAAACAAATACTCAAATTAATGTAGCACTGCACACCATCCACTTTGAAATCAAAGTTCATGCAGAAATTTTATTGATGAAGGATTCTATTTTATATAGTAGAAGCTTGTGCAGCATGTTTCAAGTAAAATCTCACACCTCATGATCAACAAACTCTTTAATTGAACAAGCTAAATGCACCTAACACAATGTAAACGAAATGTCAAATTATATCACTTGATCTCTGCTTCTTATACGAAAACACAAGCTTTAAAGCTAAAGGTGACTGAGCCCAAGGATACTAGTAAGACTAAAATTTGGTAATAGTGAACATTTCTACACATTCAACTCAAACACCATTTGATTATCTCAAAGTTAAAGAAAGGAACAGAATTTAAAACAAAAAGGCTAGGGGTAACTAAAATGTAAAAACACCGCCACAAATAAATTAAGTGATAAAAAACTAAGAATAAAGAGTGCCCGTAGTATCAATTTTCCAATCTGATGCATCCAACTGCTTTTAATGAATATGCCTCGTGCATCTCAAGTAATCCTGTCGATTAGTGAGCTCTAACTTAACTAAATCAACAAATATGTCTCTTTCTCCCTCAATTATTGTTTTTCCTTATATCTACCTTAACATTGTCTTCTTAGGTACACTTAATCCATCTAAAAAATGTTTCTTCATATCATGATCAAACAAAATGCTAATTACCTTTAATATTCTCACTGTTTATTCCACAATGACATATATCATTTATAATCTTAATGTACCGGGTTTTATCTTCTTTGTATACTAAAAGTCACCCTAAAACATCTTTAAGAACCTTATGATACTTACTCTAAATAAAAAAAAGTATTTATAAGATCTCCACTGTCCTGCTTGTATTGCTCCAGCAATGTTTAACAGATAAAACCTCCCATAATTAATCTTCCGAGTTGCTTCTAAATTGTGTCTTGGAAACAATTCTTTCAAGCCTAAGGAATTTGGTTATTGATTTTGGACTTCTAAATTTTCATTCTTTTAACTAATAAAACAATTTATTTCTTACCGATTTCCAAATATTATCACTCTTTTATACAACTTTCAGATCAATAAGATGCCCCCTCTTGTTCTTTCTACAGATCGAAAAGCCTAAACATGTAAACTTATCTTTTGAAGAAATTTCTAGCCTAGTATGTTAGGAAATCCTTAAACAGTTATGCGAATCAAAAACTTAATCTTGCACAAATATTAACGTCCAAAATCTTAAAATTTGATGATTTTCACAATACATAATTAAGAGATAAGGAATAAAAAATTAAAATTTAATTTTTGTTTTTTTTCAATCATGAAGCCTCTGATGAAGCCGTCTTATGTACAAGCTTTACACATACCACTGAATAATGAAACTGTATAAAAGAAAATTATTGTCTAAATTGATGAGATTCTCATAATTAAGGAAACATGCAGTTAGCCCTTCGATAATAGGCTAAAGCTTGCTATAAATAGACCTACCCAATTATAAACAAGTCTAACATGATCGTTGTCCTTTCTCCTTGGATAAGAGAAGCTCATCTCAACTAAGTATTAATGGTGTATTCTTGTTGGATCATTTTTGGAAGTAGATCTCAGACCTCACTAAGAGCCATCGATTTCAACTCTTCTTTCATGGCATCTAACCATTTAATAAAATTAGCACTTTCCATAACTTGTGAAAAAGAAACTTGATCATCATCAATTCCTACGTCAAATTCTGACTCTTGCAGATAAACCACATAATCATTAGAAATAGCATGATAATCATTAGAAATAACATGTCTTTTTTGCCTTTCAGACCTTCTTAATGCTATTTGATGTGGTTCATCCACTATAGGTTCATTGACAATGGTTTTATTATTGGGAGTTTGATTATTTATTTGTTGTTCCTGTAAGTTGTTAAACAATTCAACAACTGTAGGAACAATAACATGAGAAGAAGTTTTAGGTAAAAGAATCTCCAACCTAACCTCTTGAATTTTCACTTTACGTAGTTTCAAACTCTCACTAATTTCACCATTTTCATTGAATTTAACATTTCTAATTTCAATAATTCTTGTACTATGGCTAGGATAATAAAATCTATACCCTTTCGATTTTTTTGGATAACCAATGAAAAAACCACTAGTTGTTCTTGAATACAATTTCTTTTTATGTGGATTTATAAATTTTTACTTCCGTTGGGCAACCCTAAATATGTAGGTGCTTTAAATTGGGTTTTTTTCTTATCTATAGTTCAAAATGTGTATTTGGAACTGCCTTACTAGGAACCTTATTTAATACATATATTGCAGTTTTCAAAGCATGCATCCACAATGATAAGGGTAAAGAAGAATTCCTTAACATACTCCTAATCATATCTATTAAAATACGATTACGTTGTTCTGCAACACCATTTTGTTGCGACATACCTGGCATTATCTATTGAGCACATATGCCATGTTTGTCAAGGAGCTTAGCAAATGGACCTGGACATTGTCCAGTTTCATCATATTTTCCATAATACTCACCACCTCTGTCATACCTGATAATTTTCACATTTTTTGTCTAATTGTCTCTCAATCTCATTAATAAACACCTCCAAGAAGTCTATTGATTGAGATTTCTCATGCAACAAATAGACATAACCATAACATGAAAAGTCATCAACAAATGTGATAAAGTACTTTTTTCCACCAAAAGATGGAACATCAAAAGGTCCACATATATCAGTGTGTATAAGTTCAAGGAGTTGTGTGCTTCTTGCGGCTGCTTTCTTAATTGTGTGTTTTGTATGTTTTCCCTTAATACAATCCACATAAATATCAAGATTAGTAAAATCCAAATCAAAAAAGGATTTCATTATTTACTAATCTTTGTATTCTTTCCTTGGATATATGACCCAAACGTTTATGCCACAAGTAAGCAGAACTTTCATCCACTAAACCATGTTTAGTGCCAACATTATGATGTAAGGTCAATAGAGTCTTAGTAAAAAAAAAATTCAAGCTTTAATTTGTATAAACCATCACAAAGAACAACAAAACCAATAAAATGATTATTTTTAAACAAATCAAAACATCCATTTCCAAACTTAAAGGAGTATCCAAATGTATTAAGTTTAGATAAAGAAACTAAATTGTGAGAAATAGAAGGAACATAAAGTGTTTGAAAAAGATCTAAATGATGTTCAGTGTCGAAATTAAATGATATGCTTCGATGGCTTCAATTGGAGCTTTAACTCTATTCTCCATGAACACAAATTTTCATTTAGGTTTATGGTTTTGGTCATAAGAAATCTCTGCCATCGTATTTGAACGTGAGTGGTGCAACCAGAATCAATCCATCATGTATTATAAAGAATTTCTACCAAATTTGATTCAAAACAGACGAGAGCACTAGGCTTACCTTTCTTTTCAAACCATGTCTTACGTTTTAGACAATCTTTTGGATAGTGTCCACATTTTCTGCAGAAACGACATGTATCACTCTTTTGTTCCTTCTTGTGGATTTGGGCAGATGACCTATTAATCTTTAATAGTCATGTATTACCCTTTTCATTCTTCTTTACTAGTTTTTTTTTTAGCTCTAATTAACCCATGAGATTAACTAAGTGAATACCTTACTTTTAAGTCTTGTCTCTTCTTGAATAAGCATACTTTATAATTCAGTCACATTCCATTTATCATGGTGTTGTAATTAATTTGGAATGGATTGTATGTAGGAGGTAAGGAGTTAATGATAAACTACACAAAGAAGCTATCACTCACTTTCAATCCCATGAATCTGAATCCTACTACTATATTTATCATCTCAATAACATGTTCATGCATTATACGAGAACCATAAAAATTCATGGTGGTTAACGTACCAATTAGTTTCCCAGCAACTGACTTATAAGCAAAATTAGACTGAGAATAATCTTCCACAAACTTTATAAATTACTTAGCATTATCAATTTTGGGAATTGTTAACCTAATATTCTCAGTTATTGTCATCTGCATAAGCATAAGACCCAGTCTATCAAATCTTTCCCGAGACTTATGGAAAGATCTTTGTTCAGTACTACTAGAATCATTAATAGTAGCGGGCTTATCAGTCGTGATTGCCAAATCAAATGCAGAACACCTAGGTGAAATTGGACTGGTTTGGACTATTCAAAATAATTAAGCCCATTGAACTTCATAATAGACGAGGCCTGCAAATGAAGAGAGGCATAAATATGTGCTGCAAAGTACATAAAATGCTCATAAATTAATGCTTTGAGTTTTAAATTTAAACACATAATACAGATTCAGATATTAGCATTCATAAAGATAATAAATGTACATTTAAGTTCTCATTTGGGTGATCTAACAATATACTACGTAAATGTAAATGATGATAGAATTTAACATAATTGGTAATTAAACATACTCCATTCAAGTACATCAATTATCCACAATCATGCTCATGATTACAAAATAACTGATCAACCTTTAAGTGATTCTTAAATATTCTATAATCAATGAACTTCAATATACCCATTACAAAATATATACCATCATGTCATCTCAATTAATAGCATCACATATCTTGCGTAATTGATTTTATTTAATTTGATATCTATGAAAACTTTCTAATTTGGCCACTTTGAAGACTAACAAATTATTCATAATATAGATATCAAATTAAATAACAATCATTATACAATTTGATAGACATTATACTTTATGATTTAGCCACTTTAGTGACTAACAAACTATCTATCACATAAATTCATGATGCAATTATAATACTTGAATTATAACAAAATCATATAATCTCAAGTCATAAAAATATTCCATTTGGCACTACATATAAAACTTTACATACATAATCTATAACAGCAAACTGATCATCACAGTAAACTTTAGTTGGATATATGACATTCTATTAAAGTAGAGATCCAAGTTTACATCATATAACTTTACACATACATATATAAATGCCATAGCAGATTGTTATGAATTTGTGTTAGTGAACTTTAGAATATAAACTTTAAACTTTCATCAATACTTTACAAATTGCAGACTTTAATCAAAACGTCAATTAATAGTTTATAAGCATGAACATGATATATAAGTATGAATATACGACGACATATGCACACATATAAACATAGAAATCAATACAGGATTTTCTTTAACTTAGAAAGTAATTTTCAGTGGGATTCGATTGAAAATTCAATTATCATCAAGGTTCATAAATTGAGGTAAATTGCGGTGGAAAACATAATTCAAAAGGATTAATAAATCGATAAGAGATTAACAATTTTAATTAGAAAGTCATGAGTTCCTAAATCAAAGGCTCAGATACCACATGTTAGGAAATCCTTAAATAGTTATGCAAATCAAAAACTTAATATTGCATAAATATTAACGCCCAAAATCTTAAAACATCATAATTTTCACAATACATAATTAAGAGAAAACATACCTTACTCCATGTTAATGTTGAATCCAATAATAAGAAGAATTTATTGGATAAAATCGTATTTCTCTCTCTTGACCCCTTTGGTTCTTACATATAGTTTTCTAATTTAGAGAAAACTATCGATATGTGGGTTAAGAGAAGATCGACTTTTAATTGACTTTATTTATAATTACACGGTCCATTAACATATGCATAATTATAAATATCTCTTTATTGATCAATGAGATTTGACATGTAATAATTATAAAACCATAATTATCGTTTAACTAAATTAAAAGATAACTACCTAAAATAAGATGATTGTCAAGCCACAATTATCTTTTAACTAAATTAAAAGATATTTACCTAAAATAGGACACGTGATACATAAAATATCTAATATAATAGCATAATTTAGATGAAATGAAACACAAACAGGGTGAATTACATGTTCAACAAGGGAATAAAAAACAGTAAAAAATTCCTAATCCCTATTTGGGCAATTCTCGGATCCATCTAAACATTATATATTCAAGTTCTAAAATAATATGATCGTATATGAGATGATATTTCATCATCAAACTAGAGTTTCTGCCTATTTTAACTGATAAGTTTTATTTCGTCAAGTGCATAGAATTTAACTGATAAAAAATAACTCATAAGAAAGTTGAAAATAGTTCTTACTTGAGAAACGACTCCAACTGCGCAGAGACTCTTGCGATCGTTACAGAAGAAGAAAAAGGAAGAAGAGATATGATGGAATTGTTTGAAAGGGAAAGAAGAATGGGGATGGTGGGAAGAAGAATTTTTGCAGATTGCCCCCAAATCTTGGTGGCAAATTCCCTCCCATTAATTTTGTTTTCTTATAATTGGTGTTCATAGTGTAACTATTTTTTTTGGTTATCATTCTTTTGTAATTGACATAATATTGGTTTATAACTTAATAAGCTACTCGAGATAGCTTAAATATTTCAATATTTATTTTTATTTTTTATTTGAGTAGGTATAAAAATTCGATTAAAATCTATATTTATTGAAATATAGATTAATAATTATAGATTATAACATTTAATAAATTATGTATAATATATAATTTCTTTTTGAATATATAATTATAATTAGTGCTTTTTACATATATTAATGGTATGATTATTCATGTCACTGTTTATTTTAAATGAGATTTGAAGTCAGATGTTGTAAGTTTGGTACTTATAGATCTTGTATATCTCTTTCTTTGTTAGAGTGTATCTTAATTAAAAGTATAAGGTAATAAACACAATAATAATTTAAATCACCGTTTAAATCACCGATTGTGGTGGTTCAATACTCAAATTTTAATCTTCATTATGTTGGAGCTTTATTTTTTATGATTTGTAATCAATTGAAGATTAGGTGCATCTAATTAATATGATTTTGAGTAAAAGATATGCCACGTTTATTTGAAAAAGTGGTACTTTTTGTTAAAAAACAGATACTAAGTGAATTTTTGGTCAAATTAAGCTTTTTGAGACATGAATTTTCATTCCATATGCATTGCATCATTTTTTGTCTTAGTGTTACGATAAATGATAAATTGGTAAAATTTTCACAATGTGGATATAATTCATTATCAACATTTTTCAATAATCTCATAAATGTATGAGATTCCCACTTTGGCAGTGCATTTTCATTTTTGATAGACTCCTCTCCTCTCCAAGCATTTGTTCTTGGTGTTGCATAACAATCTTCTAGCTCAGGGTAGTGAAAGTCTTTGTTCTTGAACATTGGAGATGAACGGTTGTGAAGAAGGGTTAAAAAAAAAATCTCTTTTCTTTTATCAACTATTTTTAATTTGCTTAATTTTTTATCATGTATTAACAAAAATACAAAACATTTGATGTCTAGATATTTATTTATTTAAAAATAAATAAAACTTCATTATTATAGATGAGAAATAATTTAGGGATTTCCTAAAGGAATATATTTTGAAATTTATTCTTATTAGCCGTGAATAATGATAATAATATTTTTCAGTGGCTAATTAATGTTTTCTAAATTATTTTCATTTATGAATATGTTGAGTTGTCAATAATTCATATCTAATTTAAATTGGACTAAATTGATACTATAAGGATCTAATTTCTCAATCAATTAAAGATTTAAACTCCATATATTAATTCAAAATATTCAAACACAAAAAGATTCTAATTCACCAATGAGATCTTACCCAAGTGATAAGGTTGAGTTCCACAATTAAGTGACCTTGGATTTGAATCCAGCTAATGTTGGTATTAATATGATTATATAATAGTTGTTTTTATTAATATTGATATCTTGATGTTGTGAATAATGTAATTACTGTTAGTTAATAGTTTGAGATATGAATGAATGATTTATATGTATTCGAATCCTCACTCATAATCCAATCCAATTAAAAGTATAATTTCTTGTAGTGAATTTTGGAATTCATATGCAATGATCACGTGAATAATTTTGAAAAATTGATTAAAATATATGACTAAAAAAATATGATACTTTCACTTTAACGGTATTAATTTAACTATAGTTTTATTTTTGGAGTCCAAATATCGTTTTGCTCAACTAAAGTAATTTATTAATTATATTTGCCAGTATATTGAGCTATTGGTACAAATTTTAATAAATAAAATGATATTCTACAAATAGTGATGACATCTTAATGCCACTAATTTTATCAAGTCTTTTGTGGCAATTTTTTCTCATCACAAGCGAATTCTTATTTAATTTAGTGATGACTTTAAATGTTGTCACTATTTTAAATAGCAATAGTAATAACTTTTGTTTTCAGCCAAATGTTGTCACCGAAATATGGCGCCAAATATTTAGTGACAACAAAAAACGTTGTCACTAATGCTCAATACTTCCAAGCATTAGTGACATTGAAAAATATCGTTACAAATTAGTGATAACTTTAAATATTATCACTATTTTAAATAGCAATAGTGACAACTTTAATTTTCCACCAACACCAAAAAAAGGTGCCAAATATTTAGTGACAAAATTCAGTAACAACAAAAAAAGTTGTCACTAATGCTCAATACTTCCAATCCTTAGTGATATCAAAAAATATTGTCATAATATATGTATATTTAGTGGTGATATTACCATCATCACTAAAATCTTTGTCACTAAATATGATTTTTATAGTGCCTTAATATTTAAAGAATTAAAGCACATAAGAGGTGAAAATAAGAAACTCCCCTTTCCAATAGATGTTGCACTAGGAGTTCATGTGATATCCACACATTTCATCAAGGAGACGTCCATCTACTCAAGAAAAGAGAGCATGAAAGCACATGGGTTATACACAAAATACTAAGGAATAGAGAAAAACAATGACAACTAAAAGCTAAAAAAAAAAAACACTAAGGGAAGGAGTAGATCTAATTTATAATCTTTAACTTAACTTAAAACCTCTCATGGAGAATGGGCAAGAGCAATAGTGGAAATGGTTCCATCAACACTACCCCCAAATATGGTTTCAATCTTTGTCCATTCACTTTGAAAGCACCCGTCTTCAAAGTGTACACCTCCACAACTCCAGAAGGAAAGACTTTGGTGATAGTAAAAGGTCTGGGCCACAACTTGTTCGGGAAGAGTTTTAATCGAGAGTTGTATAAGAGCAAAAGATCCCCTTCAACAAACTCCTTCTTCAAAATTTGCTTGTCATGCCATCTTTTAGTTATTCTCGTATGCTTGGCCCCGAAACTCCTCCATCGCATTCAACTGCAACAACCTATTTTGCCCTATAGCTTGCATATCAAAATCTAAAAATTTAGTAGCCCAATATGCACGATGCTCAAGTTTCAACAGAGAGATAACAGCTTTACCAAAGACCAACCTATATGGTGGCATCCAAATGGGTGTTTTATATGCTGTCTTATAAGCCTATAAAGCATCATCAAGTCGCAATGCCCAATCCTTCCTTGTTAAGCTCACCATTTTTTCCAAACTTCATTTGATTTCCCTGTTGGACACTTCTACTTGTCCGCTTGTTTGGGAGTGATACGAAGTAGTAATTCTGTGGTTGACTCCATACTTACTCAAGAGTTTCTCAAAGTGTTTGTTACAAAAGTGAGAGCAACTATTACTAATAATTGCTCTAGGTGTGCCAAATCGAGTAAAAATGTATTCTTTAAAAATTAGACCACTACCCTAGCATCATTAGCGCGAAATGCTTCCGCTTCAACCTATTTGACACATAATCCATAACTACAAGTATAAATCTAGTGGAGCAAGAAATAGAAAAATGACATATGATGTTAAGTCCCCACACATAAAAAAGTTTGCATTCAAAAATATTATTCAACGGCATTTCATTTTTCCTAGATATGTTTCTAGTTCGTTGACACATTTCACAACAAGCAACATAATTATAAGCATCCTTATATAAAGTGTGCCAATAAAAAATGGATTGAAGTACCTTTGTTGCTATTTTTGTGGGACCAAAGTAACCACCTACCTCTCAGTCATGGCAATGGTGCAATATAGGTAGCATCTCTTCTTCTCTTCTTCGGGCACACATCCCTCACACCATTATCTGCACAAACTTTGAACAAAAATGGATCATCCCACTCATAATGCTTAACATCAAATAAAAACTTTTTCTTTTGATGAAATGAAAGATCATAGGGTAGGATACCGGACACATTGTAATTTGAAAATTATGTAAATTAAGGAAGTGAAGAAATAGCATATAATTTGTGCATTCGAGAAATTTTCATTAAATTGGTTCAATCATCATGCTCAACACTAGGACTCTCTATCCTAGACAAGTGATCCACAAGAATATTTTCCACACCCTTCTTGTCTCTAATCTCAAGTCGTATTCTTACAACAAAAGAACCTATCTAATTAACTTGGTTTTGCATCTTTCTTGGCACGAAGGTATTTAAGTGCGGAGTGCTCTGTGTACACTATCACTTTTGCCCGAACAAGGTATGAATGAAACTTATCAAATGTAAATACTACTGCTAGAAGTTCTTTTTCAGTTGTGGCATAATTTTTTTGTGCTTCATTCAAAGTACGACTAGCATAGTAAATGGTTTGGAATACCTTGTCCTTCCTTTACCCAAGGACTGCACCAATAGTTGCATCACTTGCATTGCTCATAAGCTTAAATGGTAAGCTCCAATCGGGTGCCTCCATGATAGGTGCAATGATTAGCTTCTCCTTTAAAATTTGGAATGCCTACAAATAATCATCATCAAAGTTAAAATGTGCATCTTTAGCTAGAAGACTTGAGAGAGGTTTAGAAATTTTTGAAAAGTTCTTCATAAACCGACGTGACCTAAAAAACTTCACACTCTTTTTACAGATGTAGGAGGGTTAACTTCTCAATCACCTCCACCTTAGCCATATCCATCTCAATTCTTCTATGTCAGATTTTGTGACGAAGGATAATACCATCTTTGATCATGAAGTGACATTTCTCCCAATTCAGGACAAGATTGATTTCCTCACTAGCTAAAACCAAACCAAGATTTGACAAGCAATCATTAAATAATGGTCCAAAAATAGAAAAATCATCCATGAAAATCTCAAAAAATCTTTCAACCATATCATGAAAGATAGCCATCATGCATTTTTGAAATGTAGTGGGTGTATTACACAAATTAAATGGCATTCTCCTAAATAAAAATGTACCATAAGGACAAGTGAAAGTGGTTTTCTCTTAGTTTGTAGGAGTTATAGCAATTTGGTTGTAACCCAAATATCCATCGAGAAAGCAATAAAATTCAAAACCCACAAGCCTCTTGAACATTTGATCAATAAATGGAAGGGGAAAGTGGTCTTTTCTTGTAGTATCATTCAATTTCCTATAATCCATACACACTCTCCACCCCATAACCATTCTAGTTGGTATTAATTCATTTTGATTATTATGAATAATGATCATACCTCCATTTTTAGGCACATATTGTATGGGGGACTCACCCACGTACTATCGGAGATGAGATAGATAATACTTGTATCAAGAAGCTTGAAGGTTTTGGCCTTTACTACCTCTTGCATCATTGGATTTAATCTCCTTTGTGGTTTCACCACGGGCTTGTAACTCTCCTCCATCAAGATTTTGTGCATGCAAATTGAGGGGCTAATTCTCTTGATGTCGGCTATCTTCTATCCAAAGGCTCTCTTATGCCCTTTAAGGACTCTTAGGAGCTTTTATTCTATCTCACCTATTGTTGTGAATAATTTACAAACCACAAGTGCACGGTGTTAAGTTTTAATACAACGATGAGTTGAGTATCGTATCCACTAGAATTGTAATAAAAAAAATGCATCATGTACCATAGTTCAAATAGTCCTAATTTTATCTAGAAAATCAAGTGATGATTGGTAAACAAAGTAGAACAAGATAAAAAATACAAAGACAAGAGTGGAGTTCTTAGAAGCAATATAACAAACACCTTATGAGCAATATATTGTAGAGGAATTACTCACTAAATTTTCACCTATATTCTTATTTCTAAAATATACCAATTCAAGTCAACAACACATGTATGTTATGAATTTCTAAGCTCATCAATTTTTTCTCTCAAATTCCGAATTGACTATGAGTTCCAACATGAATTCCAATATCTCTATAAAAATTCAAGAATAAAACTCTATAATAGTTCAATAAATCCTTCTTCAAAACTTCAAAGATTTTATAAGTTTCTCAATTCTATGATTTCTAGGTTGTGTTATCCTTATGATCATGTATAATCTTCCCTCTCTCGAGTGTCGAATCTCATACATCAAATAATCTCAATTAGTAGCCAAATAATCTAGATAAAATGCTAAACAAGATAACACAAACAAGATGAATAACTTATACTAATATTATTTTGAATATAAAATATAGTATCAAATAAGATTACATCATCCTCTAGAAAGAAAAGTTTAGTTCATAATGGATTAATATAACTTCAAGAAATACATAAGAAAGAGTATAGAAATTGTTCACCAATTTATGAAGTGGGAGGAATAGTTGAAGCTCTCTTTATCTGCAAGAATAACCCTTGTATCTAAGCCTCCCAATCCCCAATACCTTGGTTGATACCAATCTTCTCCTTTTAACTCATCTTAATGATTCCTCCCTCAAAAGTCTTCAAATAAATGTAGAAATCCTTTCCATTTTCTTAGATTTTCCCCATTTTTCTCTCCACCAATTAAGTGTATCCTTCTAGAGCAGCATATGGGTAATGATGTATAGGTGTATCTAATGTGTATATCTCATAAAATGCCAAAATTTGTGATCTATTTCTATTTGTCACAAAACAAATGCATCAGCATCTTTTTGGTTAGCAAGACAACACCTAGGCGCGAAATAACGGCGCCTAAGCACCTTATATTCTATTTAGAAGCTTTAGATGGCACCTAGATGCCCTGTTTTGGTGCTGGGTGCCTTGTATTCTGTTTGACAGCTTCAGATGGCATCTAGATGCCCTATTTTGGCACCTAAGCGCCATTGCTGCAGTTTTTTTTCCTTCACTTTAGTGCTCTAACAATATTTAGCTTCTTTCAACTGGATTTTGACCTCTTTTTAAGATTAATTAACTTTTAATGTCTTCTAATGAATTATAACTCTATGTCCTAGATTTTTCTAAATATGACGTGTGTAGAGAGAGTTATGCCTAAAATACCAAAATGTATCATACCAGAAAATTTCAGTACATGCTGGCTCTTGAACTCAGTTTTTCTCATTGAGATCGATAGAATTAGATTTCATGATAAATATAAAAGTTGTATATCTATATCTTGGATTCGTGGTAAATATAAAAGTTGTATATCTATCTCTTGAATTTCTAATTGATCAAGAATAAAGTCAAAATAATATTGGAGCAAATAATTATGATTGAAATATGAACACTGCCCTCAATAACACCATAATGCGGATTCTTCTAAATTTCAACCAAATTTTATATTTCTTTCCATTTTTTTCTCATTTTGCCATTACCTACAAGATTTCAAAATGAAGGCATAAAAGTAATATACACACTTGAAAACCAACCAAATTGTTAATCAAAAGGCATATAATTTTTTGGTATAAATCTAACTTATCAAATACCCACAAACATACCTTTTGCTCATCCTCGAGGAACACTCAAAATCAAGCAATCATAGGGTCATACTTTGATCTTAAATTACTAAGTTTTATCAACCAATTCAAATGCCTCATCAATCTTTATTGCACATGCATCCAAAGATTACTCATAAAGTTAGTCGAATGACACTACAAAACTTGTGCTTGATCAATCTAGTCATGAATTCAAAATGTGTGTGTGTGAATGTCAAGCTCAAATTTCATGCATGCATTTTAGGTATGAATTTCACAACCAATGATTCTCATGATCTAAGCAAATGAGTACTAGGTGTTTCGTAGGTTTTCTTTTCATACAAATTCTCCACTAATATAGACACTTTCAAACTTGGATCAAAAGGACTTCAATAATCTTGCAACGTAAGGCCTAGGAATTAGCTTACAAAGAAAGGTAGGGATAAACAACGTAAGAGAGCATAAAGCATTGCACATAGAATCTTACTCTCCTCATTTCTTTTCTTTTTCACATTTTTTTTCTTTCTTTTTTTCTTTTTTTTTTCATGAATCCCAAAGCTTCATTTCTTATTCTTTTGCTTTCACAAGTCCCAAACTTATTTCTTTTCATCAACATGAGTTGTGATTTATTTTTGCACATTTTCCTTACTCATACCCCTAGATACATTTATCCATGCCCTCAACATGTCTCCATATGAACCTTTGATAAGATTGTGCAAAAAATATCACACATTAAGCTCTCATAGGGACAATCATTAGTTTTTCGGGTTGTAAAGGTAGGTATAGTGAGCTTCAAGAAATGAAGCCAAATAGTGGTCATTCATATGCATTGTACATGCCATTCTTTGAAAAAGAGCTCGAAGGGGTAACTAGTGAATAAAAGTGTAATCATGGTAGGCTTGAAAGGTACAAACGAGTCAAA
Organism: Paulownia fortunei; assembly: GCA_019321725.1. NCBI lineage: Eukaryota > Viridiplantae > Streptophyta > Magnoliopsida > Lamiales > Paulowniaceae > Paulownia > Paulownia fortunei. Next base: position 10,949,230 of record CM033111.1, read on the forward strand.
GATGGCCTAAAATATTTCCAAGTTTACTAGTTATCTAGAATTTTGTCTTAAAGTGTAATCAAGCAAGTTTTAGAACACCACAAAATTACCAATAGAACTCATTAGAAGCAAAATTCAACACCAAGTAGCATGCAATTCACATAATTTTGATACAACGTGCGCAATGAAAAGTAATCATTCATGACAAGGATCAAATGCACACAAGAATCACCATTTCACAAGACTAGCAATCTTTCTTTCCTCTAAACTCTATATAATATCAATTAGGTATTATCATAGGCAATCGATAGTCAAGTTACTCATTTAATCGCAAAATATAAACTCAATGAAGTTCGTTAACAAAGCATGCCTGCTCTTGGACTCTCATCACACAATATAGGTAATTCAAATAAAAAAAATTAGCTTAATATTTTACATAAAGTTCAAACACACAAAATACAAATTCCACCCCCAACTTTAAAATTAAAATTGTCCTCAATGTTCAAAGAATTAAAGCACATAAGAGGTGGAAATAAGAAACTTTCCTTTCCAATAGATGATGTATTTGGAGTTCATTGGAGATCCACACATATCACCAAGGCGACATCCATCTACATAAGAAAATAAGGCGTGAAAGCATATGGAATAAAGCAACAAAAGTGAGAACACAAACATAGACAAAAAAATGTAATAGCTAATATCACAATCTCCTAACAATATGTATATATATATATATAAACAACTTGTGCAACATAATTTGTGTATGTATGCATGTATATAACTTTTTTTTTGTTAGTTTGACAAAACATTGATAAAAGTAAAGTAATTTCACATCATGTAACACTATATATACAAAGGTAGTTATTAAAACATTAACAAGGTCTATCAAAATCATCACAAGCTAAAACTCTATCACAAAGGAGGTTTGAAAGTGATATACAAGATGTGTAAAAATAAAACCACATCCCACAAAATAACCCAACAGGTCGTCATCCAAGTACATTAATCTTTGAAAGCCTGTAGGAGCTCCATTGCCAGCTCAGTAAACCAGAGGTCTCAAGTCTCATCATGCTCACCTACAATTCATGAATTACATGAGTTATAGCTCAATAAGTAAAAATCATGCAAGGCAAAAGTATGATATAAAATCTCATGCAACTTATCTATAAGATATGATGTTATAAATGTGTCAAATATGAGTACTCATAAATCAAAGAGTTTTTATTAAAAATCCCTTCATTTTATTGGGCCCTTGACCCACCTACTATGTACCGAAAAGAGCTCTGCACAATATCAATAATCAAATGGCCATAAACAATTTGACTCAGTCTAGGGGCCATCTCCTAAGATAACCAGAGGTCCATCCCCTATCTTCTCCTCTTATCCTCTAGAAGTCTTCCCACCGGCGGAGTCAATAAGGGCATAATCAAGTGGTCCACCCTTTTGTGACCATCAGCAGCACACCCTCTGTTAACACCTATGATCCTTCGAGAAGTAACACTCGTGATACCCCAAAATATCACATAAGTATACCTCGGTACACTAGTAGTGGACAACTAAAATATTTTCTTTCTAAAAGTCGTGTCTCAAATCATAAAGTGCATGCAATAACCTCCACTATACTCATATGCTGTGCGTGCACATATAAATGCTCATGAGTGGTATGTTCAATATGAAATGCAAGTCATCTTGCTCTCAACATATTTTAAGAATCATAAAACTCTTAAGGTACATACTATACTTATCATCCAGTCAATTTAAATATCATCAACACATTAGGTATAAATGCTTCAAGACATACTATATTCATGCATAGTAGTTGCAAATGGATTTTTACTTACCTTTCACTTGGTTGGTGGCTTAATCTAGATTTGTTTATTATTTTCCTCCAATCTTAGATGTAAAATAGCCTGTAATATTACCCAATATCAAGCACCATTCCCAATTTGACAACTTGAAAGCATAAAATATCATATTAAGACCTTAAATACCAAGCTATCTAGGTAACAACCAAGCTTTTACAAACTAGAACCCAATCTAGTCCCTTAAATACCTTAATTTCTCATTTTAGATACATGTAAACATCATTTAAATGAAGTATTATAACTCTAATATCATGTACCTAATTGTTAACACTCAATAGCAACATGTCTAAGTTGAAATATACTAAGTTATCAAATGGGACAAATTCACATTTTTATATTTTCTTGTTGTCCAATTTAGTTGCATGATAATTTTTGACATCCCTAATCATATCCAATCACTCCCAAATTTTTACCACACCTAGATAACATCTATAAAAATATAATCATATTTTATAATTGCCTAAAACCACTGATTTACCTCAGTAAAACCAGCCCACTTATCATAACACAAAAACTGTAAGTTCTATCATGATAGTTTTGAGTATCTCTTTAAATATCAAACCATATTTCAATTTATAACCTCTCCAAACTTACATACATCACCTAAACTCATATATAAATACATATATGGTAAAATATATTGGTCTTAATTAAGTTATTATACATATATAAAGCTTTAAAAACAAAAACCAACAAGTGTATAGTTTTTATCCCTAATGATTTCTATTGCGATTTTGTAACTAAAAATTCCTCTTTTGTGGATTATAAGACCATAAATAACATCCTAAAATGATTATAAAATCATAATAGAATCTTTAAAAATCATAAACCCTCAGATAATTCAAGAACTTAAATAAAAAATATGAGTTAAGCTCACCTATGCACAAATTTAAGCTTCTACTTGCTCTTCCTTACTTCTCTTTGCTTCCTTCACTTTTTTCTTTACTTGAAATCACTGAAGAGCAACTTATAAAATTTAATATGGAGGTTTGGGATGTGAAATATCTTAGAAAATAATTTTTGGTCATGGTTCAAGGGTAGAAATGAAGAAAGGTTGAGGTGGTAGCTTAAGTTGGCAAAGCTTGAGGTGGCAAAGGTTAAGGTGTCAAGTGGTGGTTCAAATATGATATTAATCACACCTTACACATCTCTAATCTAGTGTTTCTCAATATTTATTTATCTATTTACAACCTAGTTTAATTTTCATATGATCGGATAATAGATGTTTGCCCTAATTTCTTAACCATTTATTCGGTCTCTAAACCGATTGACACACGATTCTTAAGTAATTGTCTAGTTTGCATTTCTAAAATCATATGCACATATGGACCTTGTAATATGACACTTAAATCACATTATATCATGTTTAATATCCCAAGTATGTTAAATCATGGATGTATACTTTTAAAATACCTCGATATAATTGAATGCAATCATATAAGCTTACTAGTAACACCTTTAACACTTACAAAATTATAACATATAACCTATGAATATCTAATATATTGACCAACCTATTCTTTGTCTTATCTAAATATAGAATTACTTAATTAGGTTATAGGATCTCAACCACTGACATTAAGTGATAGCATTAGAGGTATATAATGATTAAGAATGCTATACAAAATGCCATGTAGATGTTAATGCAAATTAGCATATAAGTAACATGTAGTGCATGAGTCATATTGACCAACTGAGTACTATGAGGTTTGGGTATTACATCTTCCCCTCCTTATTAAAAATTCATCCTCAATTTATTTATCGAAAGAGTTCTGGATACTTAACTTTCATATCATCTTCCCTTTCCAATGTAGTTTCTTTTGTTGACTGATTTCTCCATAATACTTTATCAAATGGGATCTTTTTATTTTTGAGTTGTTTTACTTCTTGTAGAAGAATCTCCACAGGTCTTTCTTCATTACTCAACTCTACTTTCAGCTCTATTGGTTTATTCTTCAAAATATTAGATGGATTTGCAATGTATTTTCTCAGCATCGATATATGAAATACATTATGCACTTAAGACATTGACCCAGGTAGGTCGAGTTTGTAAGCAACATCCCTAATTTGTTCAATAATATGAAATGGACCAATATATCTAGGACTGAGCTTTCCTTTCTTTCCAAACTGTATAATCCTCTTCATTGGAGATACCTTCAGAAATACTTGATATCCTACTGCAAATTCTAACAATCTTCTTCTTTGATCATCATAACTTTTCTGTTGGCTCTGGGCAGTCTTCATTTGTTGACGAATTTGTGTCATATCTTCTATCATTTCTCGAATCATATTTGGGCCCAAAAGCTTCTTTTCACCAACTTCATCCCAATGAACTGAAAATCTATATTTTCTATCATATAATGCTTCATAGGGGGCCATTCCCATAGTAGACTGATAGCTGTTATTATAAGAGAATTCCACTAAAGGTAAAAATTTACTCCATTGACCATGAAAATGTAATACACAAGCTCTAAGCATATCTTCCAATGTTTGTATTGTTCGCTCTGATTGTCCATTAGTTTGGGGATGATATGCAGTGCTGAAAGATAATTGTGTTTCTAATGCTTTATGTAAACTCTTCCAAAACATAGATAAAAACCTTAAATCTCTATCAAAAATAATATATAGTGATACCCCATGAAGTCTGACCACTTCATGTATATATATATGTGCATAACAGTCAATGGAATAGGTGGTACAAATTGGAAGAAATTGGGTAGATTTAGTTAGTCTGTCAACAATAACTTAAATAACATCGTGACCTTTAATTACTTTAGATAATCTCAATATGAAATCCATAGTAATTTTTTCCCATTGCCATTCCAGAATAAATAAAGGTTGCAAGGTTCTTGCTGGTCTTTGATGTTCTGCCTTTATTTGTTGACATGTCAAATATTATTCTACAAATTGAGCAACATCACTTTTCATACCTGGCCACCAGTAATGCGTTATCAAATCTCTATACATTTTAGTAGCTCTTGGATGAACTGAATATGGCATTGAATGTGCCTCTGCCAAAATATGTTCCTGAATGTTGTCTACATTAGGCACATATAACCTTTTTTGGAATTGCAAGATACCATTCTCTGACATCTGAAAATAAAAAAAAAATTAAAGCCATATCTTTCATCATTTTAGTAACATATTTGTCAACTTGTTGTCCCTGTTGAATTCTATCCAACAAAGTCGATTGGAGTGTCAAAGCTGCAAATTTGGCCTCCACTGATCCCTGTTGTACAATATCTATATCCATTTTCTATAGTTCTGTTAACTCTGGTTTTTGAGTCAAAGCTAAAGTTGCGGTATTTTGTGTTAATTCCCTATTCAATGCATTAGCCACAATATTAGCCTTACTAGGATGAGAGTTGATAACACAGTCATAATCTGTCACTAACTCCAACCATCTTCGCTGTCCCATATTTAACTCTTTTTTAGTGAAGAAATATTTTAAGCTCTTATGATCAGTATATATCTCACATCTTCACCAGACCAATAATGTCTATATATCTTAAGTGAAAACACCACTGTAGCAAGTTCTAAATCATGTGTGGGATAATTCTTTTCGTACTCTTTAAGCTATCTAGATGCATATGTAACTAATTTTTCATTTTGTATCAATACACATCACAACCCATTTTTCAAAGCATCACTATAAACCACAAAGTCTCCAGTACCTGATGGAATAGAAAAAATAGGAGCTAAAGTTAACCTCTTCTTCAATTCCTAAAAACTTTTCTCACAAACATCTGTCTAAGTAAATGTCACATATTTTCTGGTTAATTGTGTCAAAGAAAAAGCTATCTTGGAGAAGCCCTCTACAAATCTATGGTAATATCCAGTTAAACCTAGAAAACTTCATACTTCTGAAGAATTAAAAGGTTGTGACCAACTATTAAATAGCTTCTACTTTACTTGAATCTATAGATCTTCATTCTTTTGATATTACATGTCCTAGAAATACCACTTGATCAATCCAGAATTCACATTTCTTAAATTTAGCATATAGTTGTTTCTTTTTCAAAACCTCTAAAATCATTCTTAGATGTTCACCATGCTCTTCTTTTGTACTAGAGTAAATCAGGATATCATCAATAAACACAATAACAATTCAATCAAAAAAAATTTAAATACTCGATTCATCAAATCCATAAAAGCTGTTGGACCATTTTTCAACCCAAATGGCATCACCAAAAATTCATAATGTCCATATCTTGTGCTAAATGTTGTCTTGGTGACATCATCCTCTTTTATTTTCAGTTGAAGGTACCCAGATCGCAGATCAATTTTTGAAAATATAGATGCACCTTGGAGCTGATCAAATAAATCTTCTATTCTAAGCATAGGATATTTATTCTTAATTGTAATGTTATTTAAATCTCGATAGTCTATACACAGTCACATTGTACCATTCTTCTTACGCACAAACAACACTGGTGCACCCCATGGTAAAAAACTAGGTCTGATAAAACCTTTATCCAATAATTCCTGTAATAGTACCTTCAATTCTTTCAACTCAGCTAGTGCAATTCAGTATGGAGCTTTAGATATTGGATGTGTTCTTAGATTTAGTTCAATGATAAATTTTATCTCACGGTCTGGTAGTAATCATGAAAGATCGTCAGGAAATACTTCTAGATACTCCCGAACAACTGGCACTTCACTAAGGATCGGATGGTGGTGTTCTTCAATGCTCATAACACTCGCCAAACATCCTTCACAACCACTTTCCAATAATCTTTGTGCTTTCAATGCTGATATAATTAGGAATTTGAAGCTTTTTACGATTCTAATAAAGGTGAACAGTTCCTCTATGAGAGGTTGAAAAGTCACTGTCTTTCTCCAACAATCTATTATAGCACGATACTTTGATAATCAATCCATACCTAAAATTATATCATAGCCATTTATGGCCAATACAATTAAATTAGCATAAAGTTCTTTATTTTCAATGGGAATAACACAATCTCTTAAAATATGGTTAGTTTGTTTTGAATTTCCAGAATGAATTATCACATTGTAACTGACCTCAACAGTATTAGGTACTCTACCCAACCTCTTCACATACTTAGTAGATATAAATGAGTGTGTAGCTCCAGAATCAAACAATATAAATACCGGAGTACCAATGATAGAGAATTTACCCATTACTACTAATGGGTCTCAACATCTGATCTAGTGATGGTAAAGACTCTAGTTGGCACTTTTCTTTATCTTGTTGGATTTGGATTATTTAGACATACTTTAGCAATATGTCCAACCTTCCCACACACAAAGCAGGTTCTAGTCTCTTTTGGGCAGACTCCACTATGGTGACCATCACATTTAGGACAAGCAAGTTGCGACAACGGTGCTTTGCCTTGATCAATCTTTGTACACTTAGTCTAATCCCACTATTATTACCCTTGTCTTGGTTGGAATTTAGAGTTTTGATTCTGCATTTGAAATGGTCTCTTCTTTTCATTTCCAACCCATCGTTGCCCTTGTCGTTGCTTAAATTAGCGTCGAATCTCCTCAACATGAGAAATTCTAAGTTTAGCTTGTTCTGTCACTAAAGCTCTCTCAGCAATTTGCGAGTATGTCACTCCTTGGATTCCTGCTATATTCACATCTCTATATAGTTCTGGTCTCAAGCCTTTAAGAAATCTTTCAACTTTCAATGCATTAGTGTTAACCATATATGTGGCAAATTTGGATAGTTGTTCAAACTTACAAATGTATTCTCCAACTGTCATAGTTCCTTGTCGTAGCTGTATAAATTCCTTCATCTTTATTGCACGAACTGGAGCTGTGAAGTATTTATTTTGAAATAACTCTTTGAATATATCACAAGTCATGATAGTGGTGTCTTCGATGCTCGTATCCCATCGATGTCCAGCACTATCTCGAAGCATAAAGGATGCACACATCACTTTCTTTTCTTCTGAAACTCTACTATACTGTAACATGTTTTCAAGAGTTGTCAACCAATCTTCTACAACTGCAGTATCTAATGCATCCTCAAACACCAGTGGGTTTAGTTTTCTCAATCTTTTCCCAATTATCTCCACCTGTTCTACTTGGGGTTGTGGTTGAACCATTTCAACCCTTGGTTGTCCACCCATATCCCATTGCTGGATAAGTTGCTGAATTTATTCTGATTGTCGTTCAACAAGCTCTGTAAGTTGAATAATGATAACATCACGATCATTATTCAGAATATATGTCTACTCTCCTAGGGTTTTAGCTCCAATACTACTTTCACCCCTTGTTCTCACCATAACTGCAATACCATTTTTTTATAACAATTGACCAATATAATTCATGAAATATATAATGCATTATAACATAAAAAAAAACTTACTGGCATGGTTGTGCTCTACAAGTTCTAAGATCATATATATGGACAGTCTACAAAATCAAGACCTGGACTCTGATACCACTCTTGTCACAACCTCCCAACAATATATATACATATATATAAACAACTTGTCCAACATAATTTGTGCATGTATGCGTATGTATAACTTTTTTTTTGTTAGTTTGACAAAATATTGATAAAAGTAAAGTGTTTTCACATCCTGTAACACTGTATATACATAGGTAGTTAATAAAATATTAACAAGATCTATCAAAATCATCACAAACTCAAACTCTCTATCACAAAGGAGGTTTGAAAGTGATATACAAGATAAAGTCACTAATATAATACAATAAACTGTAAACACAAAAGCACATCCCACAAAATAGTCGAACAGGTCATCATCCAAATACATTGATCTTTGAAAGCCTGTAGGAGCTCCACTGCCAGCCCAGTAAACCAGAGGTCTCAAGTCTCACCATGCTCACCTACAATGCATGAACTACATGAGCTAAAGCTCAATAAGTAAAAATCATTCAAGGCAAGAGTATGATATAAAATCTCATGCAACTAATCTATAAGATATGATGTTGTAAATGTATCAAATATGAGTACTTATAAATCAAAGGGTTTTTTTTATTAAAAATCACTTCATTTTATTGGGCCCTTAGCCCACCTACTATGTACTGAAAAGAGCTCTGCACAATATCAATAATCAAATGGCCATAAATAATTTGACTCAATCCAGCGGCCATCTCCTAAGATCACTAGAGGTCCACCCCTTATCTTCCGTTATGATTCTCCAGAAGTTTTCCCATCGGTGAAGTCAACAAGGGCACAATCAAGTAATCCACCATCTCGTGACTACCAGAGGCATACCCTCTATCAACCCCTATGATCCTCCAAGAAGTAACACTCGCGACACTATAAAATATCACATAAGCATGTATCGCATGCCTCGGTACACTAGTAGTGGCCAACCAAAATATTTTTTTTCTGAAAATCATGCCTCAAATCATAAATTGCATACAAGAACATCCACTATACTCATATGCCGTGCGTGCACATATAAATGCTCATGAGTGGTATGCTCAATATAAAATGCAAGTCATCTTTCTCTCAACATGTTTCAAAAATCATAAAACTCTTAAGGTACATATTATACTTGTCATCCAGTCAATTTAAATATCATTAATACATTAGGTATAAATGCTTCAAGACATACTATGTTCATGCATTGTAATTGCAAATGGATCTTTACTTACCTTTCATTTGGTTTGTGGCTTAGTCTAGATTTGTTTATTGTTTTCCTCCAATCCTAGATGTAAAATAGCCTGTAATATTACCAACATCAAGCACCATTCCCAATTAGATAAGTTGAAAGCATAAAATATCATACTAAGACCTTAAACACCAAGTTATCTAGGTAACAATCAAGCTTTTTCAAAGTAGAACTCAATCTAGTCTCTCAAATACCTTAATTTCTCATCTTAGATACATGTAAACATCATATAATTGAAGTATTATAACTCTAATGTCATGTACCTAATTCTTAACACTCAATAGCAACATGTCTAGGTTGAAATATGCTAAGTTATCAAATGGGACATATTCATATTTTCATATTTTCTTGTTGTCCAATTTAGTTGCATGATAATTTTGATATCAATAAGAATATCCAATCACTCCTAAATTTTTACCAGACTTAGATAACATGTATAGGAATGTAATAATATTTTATAATTGCTTAAAATCACTGATTTACCTCAACAAAACCAGCCCACTTGTCACAGCATAAAAACTGTAAGTTTTATCATGATAGTTTTGAGTGTCTCTTTCAATATCAAACCATATTTCAATTTATAACATCTCCAAACTTACAAACATCACCTAAACTCATATATAAACACATATATGGTGAAATATATAGGTTTTAATGAAGTTATTATACATATATAAAGCTTTAAAACCAAAAACTAGCAACTATACAGTTTATGTCCCGAGTGATTTCTATTGCGATTTTGTAACTAAAAATCCCTCTTTTGTGGATTATAAGACCATAAATAATGTCCTAACATCATTAGAAACCATAATAGAAGCTTTAAAATCATAAACCCTCAGACAATTCAAGAACTTAAATAAAAAACATGAGTTAAGCTCACCTATGCAAAGATTTAAGCTTCTACTTGCTCCTCCTTACTTTTCTTTGCTTCCTTCACTTTTTTCCTTACTTGAAATCACTTAAGAACAACTTCTACAATTTAATATGGAGGTTTGGAAGTTGAAATAGTTTTGGTCGTGGTTCAAGGATAGAAATTAAGAAAAGTTGAGGTGGTAGCTTAAGTTGGTAAAGTTTGAGGTGGTAAAGGTTGAGGTGTGAAGTGGTGGTTCAAATATAATATTAATCACATTTTATACAGCTCTAATCTAGTGTTTCTCAATATTTATTAATCTATTTACAACCTATTTTAATTTCTATATGATCGGATAATAGATGTTTGCCCTAATTTCTTAATCATTCATTCGGTCTCTAAACTGATTGACACCGATTCTTAAGTAATTATCTAGTTTGTATTTCTAAAATCATATGCACATATTTCCTTGTAATATGACACTTAAATCACATTATATCATGTTCAATATCCCAAGTATGTTAAATCATGGATGTATACTGTGATACCCGAGCTTCTTACTACTCACATGGCCAAATATGATTCATGCATTACATATTAATTATGTGTTACTTGCATTGATATGACATCATATAATTCATTTTATTATATACGGCATTCTTAATTATTAAACTTAATTTTGAAGCTCTCACACAATATTGATTATCAAATCCCCTAACCTAAGTGGTTGATTTTATATTGAGATAAGAAGAAATTTTGATATCAATATAGTGAATAGTGCTAGGTTACATGTGGTGACCTTAGGAGTTCGAAAGGTATCACCGAAAAGTTTATAGAAAATGAGTTGATTCGATTATGAATTATAATATTATATATATTTAAATCATACACTTGGGACAACTAGACATATAATACTATAATTTAAATATTATATAACTAGGTTCATATGTTTGTAACACTATCGGTGCACAAACTTATCAATCAGACAAGAACAGATAATTTTTCAGGTGAAAAACCTAATGAACGGACATAAGAATTAGCTACAGGAATGAATGGTGATGAAGATATGTTGAAACCAAATAAGAATATGTGAGACACACAA